>OMLP01024223.1:0-10542 GCA_900302685.1 Spondyliosoma cantharus | reverse complement strand
CTGGCGTTTCATTGATAATAAAGTATAAAGACATTAAAAAAAAAAAAAACGCCGCGAGACAAATAGACGGAGACGTGAGGGAGAAGATGAGAGGAAGGGCAAAGATAAGGACAAATAATAGAAATAGTGGGAAAAAAGGGTTTTAAGAGATGATGAGGAGAAAATACACGTCTCAATCTATCAGCCTTCTCTTTTTTCTCCTGTGCCTCGGCCTACCTCTCGTCCTTCTCGCTTTGCCTCGGCCTATCTGTCCATCAGCCATTTCTCACAATCAAAAATATCCCTTTTCGCTTCCCCTCCAACTCTCCGGGTCTATCTCTTTATTTCTGCCGTTCCCTTTCCTCCCGTCGCTCTGTGACTCCGTCGATCTATCTCAGTCTCCGCCGTGGCCTGATTTCCTCTCCACTTTGTCTCGCAGCCGTCGGAAAAAAACAAAGAACAGCGTGTTTTCTTTTCTGTCGTTTTAACTCTTCGCTGTGGCACCAAAACCATATCCAGAAAAAAAAAAAGGAATACATAAATATGTCTTTGCCAGCAGGACGTCATTCATACGCTCGGCGAGGAAAAACAAGTGCGGCGCGGTAGTCGTCGTCTGTTTTTAGCTGCACACGTTGTCGTTGGCAGACAGAGTCTCGGCGGCAGCGTCTCAGAGAGGATGTGACAAAACTGACAATCACATTTTTTTTTAAAAAACGGTGAATAAAGCCATCGTCACGTCTTGTGTGCGTTGAGGATCTTTGGGCAGGAGCAGTCGAGCCGTGTTAGCTAGACAAACATTTTTTTAGAGGCAGAACTGAAGAGCTGCAGATTTCTGCAGCTCAGGTTTCTTGTGTTTGTTTCTGTGATTCAGGAGAAAGTTGCTTTGTGATCCGACACACAACATGTTTCTGTCTCTTTCTTCGCGAGACCGCAATTATTTCCTCCAGACTGCAGAACAGATTTTCAACTCATTTTTTTTTTGTTGTTTTTCATCACAAAGGAACTGAGACAGACGACGCAGGAGCTGATTTTCCTTCGTGATCGCAGAAAAGAAAAAAAACACATTTGTGTCCATTCTGAGCTTCTGCACGGAGGAAAAAACGCTACTTAAACCTTCAAATAACACTTAAACATCTGTATGAGAGTGCTGTAAACTAGTTTATTGGCAATATGACGCAACTTCTTCACTCCAGGTAGTTCAGAGAGGACGGTGTTGAGTGTTGGTTCACATACGACACCCTCACCCGGAAGACTTTTTCTGCAACCTTTTTACGCTTAGACCTCGTTAAAGTAATATTTGATGACATCTGTTGCTGGCAGGAAGGCTTTGCACGTCGCACACGGACTCTACAGGCGCCTCATGTGTCTGTACGAGATGCTGTACAGACACACGAGGCGAATACAACTTTTCAGAGGATTCCTCAACAAAGCTAGCTAACTGGTTAACGTTCACGCGAAGTTGGAACTTCAACCGACGTCAGAGACGAGAGAGAAACATCTACATCTATCTGTCTATCTAACATCTATTTCTTCTTAATTTAATCATCCATCTGTCGCTGCGAGCTGAAACAGTGGTCCTCCCTGACTGAATGAATGTGACCGAAACCAGTAGATGATGTAGATCAGTCGCTTACCCCAGTGTTCGTCGTCCTGGTCCGAGGATCGTTGCATACCCAAGCTAAACGTCTGATGCACCTGAAGACTATTTAAACCTACGGAGAATGGATGATTGCTTCTCCCAACATCCTCGTATTTTCATCTTCAGGGCCGGAAATGAACACAGATCGGACAAACCGAGAAGAAAACAAGAGGCGACGCGCCGAGCGATGAGTAGTCTGTGATTCACTCGGCAACGAGCGTGAAAAACCTGTCGGAACATAGAAACTCACACATCCCGCAAAACTCAAAGAGACGCAGAATTGGCAATTTTCTGTGTGTTAAAGGGGAAGAAACAGAGGAAATGTCCTCTGAACAGACGAATGGACTGTGTGAAACAGTCGCTCCTCAGCACATCGCAACAGTTTGCCATTTGCGTCCAGTTGTGTTTATTCACTCATCGTTAAATCTGCAGAATCCTGCAGGAACAGACTCGATCTGATTATCATCGTGATCCAATCATGTTTATAGTCTAATCAGCTCGACGTAACGAGCTTTAACTGCATCAGTATGGATGCCGGAGTTCACTGTTTGACTTGTTTCTTTCTTGCTTTTTGAAACGAAGCGTCTCTTTCTTCTGCCAACTGAGATTTACACAAACACAATGAAGTTTATTTTGCCTTCCCAGCGTCCAGACGTTCTTCCACAGCCGAAACACATCTGGAAGGTGACAGTGAAGACACGCTGTAACTCAGAGCAGCCATCCGTCTTAATGAGTCTGATCTTATAATGAACTATCTTTCCAATATTTAACTCTACACTTAATTTAATATGCAGGTCCACGAGCACCTCCAAGATCTCGATGACGAGATATGAAACCTGGTCACTCACTCGTGAGTGATGCTTTTTAATGAACCTGTAACATCTCGATCATAAAAAAGTGTTTTCTCAGGTTTCAAATTTACGACTTAATATCACTTTGAATATATTAAGGTGAGCAATCGGAACTGGAAGAAGTGCTACAACACGTGAAAGAGGAGAGAGGTAAGCACATCTGCTTCTTTCATGATTAACTGCTGTTGAGGTGAAATGCATGCAGGGAATATTATACCCACATTATAATTAACACATGAACGCTTCTCTCTTCCAATGAATCGGACCTCCAACAACTTTTATTTCCTTTTGTTTCCTCAGTGGAAAGTTTTACTTCAACTTTTATATCCCTAGAGTTTTTTTTTTTCTAAAACTGAACCCGCGGTTACGACTGCTCTCATCAAATGTCATATCACGGCAGAATATGACATTTGAATGCATTTGGAGACAATGAAGCCGACGCGGAAGTACCAAAAACGCTCCATCTTTTGCTGGGAGCCAGCTACGAGATGTCAGGCTTCATCTCAGCAAATTCCAGTCACCGATCTTCACCTCTTGTTTGTGCTGCCGAGGATAATTGTAATGAGAACATCGGACACAATAATAATACGGATAGCTGAGCGGTTAAGGCTGAGAGCAAAGAAGGCAGACGCAAATGCAAAAGACGGCAGTTTGCAGAACCTAAGTACGCAATAAACCACAGGAGCAGGTTAGCAGAACAGCAGGAAGACGACTCAACTTAAACATGACGCGTGAGGAGAGAACCCACAAACTCAAACTGGAAATAACTGAACTCAAAACCCCAAAAACTTGACACCCTGTTAGCATAAACACGAGGGTTAAACTTGCGGGATTCAAAAGGGGATTTACGTACAAACATGTCATGAACATACAGAGGAGACGAGGGGAAAAAAGACGCTGGAGGATAAAAGAACGTCAGAAAACGGTCAAACTCACATGAGAAACTCCAATAAACATGAATTATCCTGCAATCAAAGGCGATGAATAATGCAACACGGCTAGTTTGTTAGCCTCGGCTGGCTCAGCAGATTGGAGCTGAAGCTGGGCAGGTTTTCAGTGGCTTCACTCGACTCGTCTCAGCTCCTGCCGTCTCTTTTCCCATTTTTTTTTTGATTACCCGAGAGATGTGCGGGGGTTCGGGCCAATATGGCAACGACTGCACTGTGAGCATCATTCTGGATCTGGAAACCGAACCAGCTGACTGTTACTATGAGGGGATTACGGGTCCAATTGACACGAGCTCTCAAAAATGCCTCTCCTCTTCGTTTTCCCTCCCTCATCCCTCGTTCCGCTGCGCTCGCTACTCCCGCTCCGGAGCTTCGTCATCGATCCCGACGCTTCTGTCAAGGTCAAATCTTCCCAAACAATCCGAAAAAAAAAAAACACTTCCTCCTCCGTCCTCCTCAGCTGTCAGGACGGCAAACAACCTGACATCAATTCACCAGAAAAGTAGGACGCAGCGGAGGGACAGGAAAGGGATTCGCGGAGCTTTCAGACACACCCAATGGGTTCTCATTCGTCAACTTGATCCAGCTCGTATCCTCTGAGTATAAAGAGTGGTAGGAGTACCGCCTCGGTCCACATTTGTCAACCATGTGACAGCAGGGGGGGGTTTGGGGAGTTCGGTAACAAAATGAGACGTACAGCATGTCAAACAGCTAAAACTGACTTTAGGGTGACTTTTAAAATAGTGGTTTGTACTTTTTAAAGTCACCTTACATCTTCATCAAATGGAACAGATTCATTACAGCTGCTTCACCTTTACTGTTGTTCCTGTTGTTGGTGGAAATCTTTATCTTCGAGGGAGGGAAACATGTCTTAAATCTTATATACTGGACCATAATGATCGAGGTGCAATCTGCAGATAAATAGATGGGATAAATAAAGTTATCTATCTATTGAACCTCGATCATTATGGTCCAATATGTGAGATTTAAGACATGTTTCCCTCCCTCGTTTGGTGGATTTGTTCACACGTGTACAGGTGCAATCGTTTCCTTTCCTGGAGGCAGATGATCCACCTGAGACGAAGTGCAAGAGGAGAAAACAACCATTATTTGAATGCATTTAAATAATTAGCACGTCTGATTTTGGCACAGAAGGACAATTTGTTGACAGCGTTCCCCGAGAGCCTGCAAACCTTCAGATAAAGCGTTTGCTCTTCCGCACTGCGGCGACCATGAAACATGAATCATTTGTCAAAATGAAGTTTGGAGAGCAACGACAAATGCAACATTTTAGCCTGAGCTAACAAATCCGACTGTTTTAATGTGAGAATTTAAAGTCGAGCGCTCACTGTTTGAACATTTTCAGATATTATATCATGTTCTCCTCACTATAAACCTTTAGCAAAGATAAAATTGTCACACCGAACCTCCACTCTAAATAGCTTTTAAATTAAAAGACCGTATCTGAACGATTCTTCACACGAAACTGGATTAAACCTCCCTCATATCTTGTTTTGATGAATGAGATTTGATATCTTGGGCGACCACGAACAAAACAAAGCACGAATGTTGCGAGATGCATTTCAGGCGACCTCTGGGACGTTCAGCGCCGGCAGCGGAAGCGGAGAAGAAACGGGACGCTGCAGTTAATCAGCTGATATCACAGAACGCCAGATGTATTTGTAAAAGCTCAGGAGCAGAACTTCTTCCGTCTGCACGCCGTCCAGACGTAAATCTAACAGGCGCTCAGTGTCGAGGAGCTTATATGGAGCTGTGACGTGACGCAGCGATGGTTTCTTCTTCAGTACATTTCAGGATGGCTTCACTTAGGGTCAATAATTACTTTCTCTGTTCCCTTGAAAATTGAGCTAATGAGCTTCTGCAAAAAAAATTTAATTTAAGAGACGAGGATGAAAAGACAGAGAGGAACAATCGAATACATTTTTCATTCAAAGTCTTCTGCATCAAAGAAGAAGAAGAAGAAGTGGAGAAAGGAGGATAAAAAATCTTCTCTGTTTAACAGCTCAGGAGACACGCTGGGATGTTCTGACGACGAGTTCCCGTTCTGATGATTAGAGAGAAACTCTGACTGCTGTGTTAATCCACAGGTTGTCTGGTACTGAGCTTCAAAACAGCTTCAACACATAAAGTTCAGCGTTAAGTGATCGACATGGAGGGTCAAACGCCTGACGGGTCATTAACAGAGTCTCTGTAAGACGAACCAAGCACAGCGCTGTTGTTTTTCTGGGTTTTTTCCTACATTGATTAAATCTATCGTTACCTGCTTCATGTTGAAATACAGTTACTGCAATTCTGTGCACTGCTTTCACATCTTGCACGGTTTAACCTTCATGTTTGGATGTTTTTGTTTTTTTTTGAAACGCTGCAGATCAACGCTTTCAGTCCTGCAGGAGGGAAAGAGTTTGCGTTGGGCAATCATGTGTCGCAAAGTGACAGAAATCCTCAGCTTTTTTTTAAAACTCCCGACTAATCAGACCGCCAGGTGATTTCACTGATTAACGCATCGGCAACCAGACAGGATGAACTAATCAGTGAAATCAGCTGCTGGTGTGTGTGTGTGTGTGTGTGTGTGTGTGTGTGTGCAGACACCGTGATTTTTATGTAAATCTGACAGACAAATAGACCTTTTCATTACGTGTGTGATGCAATGTGTTTTCACAAAGCTGCTGGAGTCTTCCAGCGCGTCCCGAGGCTTAAGGAACGCAGCAGTCGAGTCGCCGCCGCCGCTTATCCTCCTGTTACCTGCGTTGCCCCTGGATACGGGAGAGGATCTCTTTTCTTCTCCTCCCATCGCGCAGCTGCCTCGTATTCCAGGCACGCAAGAGTGTCTGTGTGTGCGTGTGAGGGCGTGCGCACACAAACACTCAGACAATACAGTCAGAGACACGCAAAGGTTTAAATACACACACTCACCTGAACACAAAGACACACATTCAGAAAAAGGGCACAAAAAGCACACAGAGCCGAGACTGTCAGGTTGTTGCATCAGAACAGAGAAACACCCCCTCCTGCAACTCCTGCTGCTGAAGTTAACTACATTCAGATGAGGAAAGTGTGTGTGTGTGTGTGTGTGTGTGTGTGTGGGGAGGCTGTAACTGCTGAAAGCCCAGAACATGAATACTTGATGGGCACACACATCACACACGTGTGTGAAGTTCTGCGGTTGTAGTTGAAATCCCAAACCGCGGGGCACGAGGGCACACAGCAGCTGGTGCGTCTTACACTCAGCTAACGTTGAAAGGGCAGAAACACGAGCGCGAGCGCGTGAAAACGGGCGGATCGTAGACGTCATCCATTCAGACGCGACGATGCGTGTCAGAGGGTTAAAAGCGAGCAGCGTATTCAGAGCTCATTATTTTCCTTTTTCGTGTGAAACAACATGATTGTGAACTGAATGCTGAATAATTCAACTACTTCTCATTCCCAGCTCGTCAGATACTCACAGCGTTTTGATACGCCTCCCCCCTCACTTCTGTGTCTCATGCAGAGAAACAAGATATGAGACGTTCACATGAAACAGCCGCAGTTTGTTTAGGTTTAGGAGAATATCTCGGTTTGGGTTCTTACATCCAACTCATCAAATACAGCAGTTTGGTCAACGGCCTCACGCTTCACAAACCTACACATATAGCAAGAGTTTCTCAAGCGATGAGCTTCGAAGTCACGCTAGTAAACACGGAATATTTATCTGTTAGTCTTTCAAAATAAAGCTTGCAAACTAAGAGTTAGCGTATGATGGCATTGAAGACTTTTGGACTGTTACCAAACAACACGGTTAGGTTTAGGAAAAGATCATACTGCGAAACTTAAGCAAGTACAAAAGTTACAAGCGATGTAAGTACGTCGCTCACGTATGTAAGGTAGTCATCTGCATACGTTAGCTAAATGATGCAACGTAACTTTAAAAACGTGAACTCTCCAGAGGGAAGTTCCTATGTAAGACTAATTGAATGATCCCAGTTTCTCCTGACTTACACTTTTATCGCTCTTTATTCTACCGCACTCGAGTCAAAAAGTGACTATAGAGGGAAAACTAGAGCATCAAACTCAGAAGCGTACGCCGACTGACCAGGCTGCTGTATTTGACGCGTTAGGAGTGAGAACGGTCTGGTTTTGTTACACAAGTTAGCAAAAGTAGATGAAAGTGGTCTGAACTTATTTACTTCAAGTGGGTGAAAGTAGAATAATAAATCAATAGAACGCGCTTTGGCTTCAACCGTGTATTTTGTAACTCGTATTCAGAGATTCATTTTCGCCTAATTCTTCTCAGCACTTTCTAACTTCAGCAGGATTTTCTTAGATGTCAACTTCATAGGAGGAGTTTGTTGTTTGGTGATCAGACCGACATTAAATATGCAAAAGCCAAATACTGTTTTGGCAACTCTCGATGCATAGTTACACATCCAGCACGCCATTTGGAGGCACATTTGAGCCCTGCATCAACTTTCTTTTAGCTCTGTTTTTGTTCTCCGCTAACTCCTGAGGGAGCTATCTGGCTCTTTAGCTGCTGAATGCTCCACCATATGTTCACTGTCTGGATGCTAACTTTGTCTGTCTGCTGGTTTCTGCTGTCTGCCTGCTGCGTCGCTATACAAACACCCATATGGATGAACTGAATATTGCAGCGACCCCAGTAATAAACTTTAGGTGGAGGTATCGCCTTTCTGACAGTGTGAACGTTAAACTGAACATTTAGAAGTGTGATAAAGTTGAACTCCAGGCAGAGCTGCTGTGTATCTGATGGCATTAGATTGTACAGACGTACCTGAGTTTATTGACTCAGTGCTTTCACATAGAAATATTCTACATGTTTGGTGCATCATTTTATGCACATTTCAACCCAATCGCAAGAATAAATGTTGGTGTTGAAGTTGCAACATACAGAAATGTCCAGTTTGAACATATCCGTGGTGTAGAGGCTCGTGCTCTGGTTAGGTTTAAGCACAACAAAACACTTGGTTAGAGTTTGATAAACATCGGTTTAAAACACACGCTTTGGTCGCCACTATCACGGTTAGAGATCCAACTTTCCGTGAAAAATATCTGGTTTTGGTTGCCTTGAAAAACACCCACTTACGATGCACCAAAAACGGATGTAAGTGTTCCCAGGTGTCCTTAAACATATCCGGTGGCTGTTTGGCAGACTTGTTGGCTGGAGAATTGAACGTTGTGCCTGTTTGGACGGCATTTGGCTGCACAGCGTGATTTTAAAGACCATCAGCAGGTCACTGACGGTTAAAATCTGGTCATTTTATCTGCGAAATGATCATCAGCTGCAGCACGCTCGAATGGAAAGCGTAGAGTAGAAGTCAGAGCATCGACTGTGTCGCTATGAATGTTTGTGAGAACGTGCAAAGGAAAGAAATATAGATAATGGATGCACATGCAAACATTTAATGAGCTCGAGACATTTCCAAACAGCTGGCGACACAGCAGCGATATAATTCAACATGTGCCGTTTTCATCAAGCAGTGTGTGCTCTTATTGTGATTGCACCTATTGAGAGAAGATGCCGGTTTATTAAGCCCTTTGGGGCGCATCATGCAAAATGCATATAAAAGGCACCAGAAACGTTAAAAACAGATTTTTAAGTGTTGTGTGTGTGTGTGTGTGTGTGTGCAGACATTCAGATAATCATCACGTGTGTTTGCGAGAATGTGCAAAGAAAAGAGAAACAATAGATTATGAATGCATATGCAGACGTTTAACGAGGTGGCTGCATTTACAAACAGCTGGCATCACAGTGGGATTATAATGTGACATTCGCTTTTTACCGTCACACAAATAATAAGTGTGTGCCGTTATTGTGATTGCACCTATTAAGAGAATATAGCGGTTTATTAAGCCCAGTGGGGATGCAGGGGAAAGAGTAGAGATATTTAAAGGTAATGCATGTCGTTTATTTAACACCCATTCATCACTATAACAATAATTATGGTGTTGGTATGATTAAAAAGAGCACATTAAACCACCGTCAGCCTCTAATGACCACTATGTTGCATTTACATCACAGACATCGTCTCCCATTTAAAAGGGAAGGCTGAAAAAAAACAGGACTATTAGCTCAATTTTATTTCCGAATAGACCACACTGACCACCACGCTTTGTTTCCAGCAAACATTTATTAAATATTTTTGACAAAAGAAATATCCTGCGCCTCTCAAAGTCTTCACTGGGACCATTCAGACGCTGGTAGAATCGACCGTGCAAGGTGCCACCTGCTCATAAGGAACAATAACCATTCATACACACACTCAGGCGTCGATGGAGGAGCCAGCCGGAGCAGTTTGGATTCGGTATCTTGCTCAGGGACACTTCGACATCCAGGTGGGCGATCGCAAAACATCCTGAGCCACAGCTGCCCCACTGACATCAACACTAGTTTAATGGTGGAGTGCTGAGGATGAAACGAGGAGTCTTGTAGTTAGCTGGTATGGTACATATGGTATATAAAGCAAAGTTTATTTACAGGTTTAACTTACGCACCTAAGCTTACTCACATGTGTTTTACTTACTGTCATCTACATACTTTAAGTAACTTAATCTGAATCTAACCAAAACTGTGAAGACTTTGCAACGTCAACCATGTGTTTAAAACTGTGACCATCGCATCACATAGTTACTAGATGTAACTCCACTTCTATGAGTCCGTGGGAGTCACTGGCAAACAACCAAACAATCATCTTGTCATGAAGATTGTGAGATGGTGGACCTCGAGTTAAGAACATAGGAAAGTATTTCCATGCTCAAAAATGGTTTCATTTCCACAATCTAGATCAGGGGCACTCAAATACAAATATTAAAGGGCCACAAAGGTTTTTTTCAATCGCTCAAAGGTCCATGTATTGAGGTCGGTCAGGCCACATGCAATAACACTTTAATATTCAAGAATGTCCTTTTCATTCAAAAGGACAACAAAAATACAAACTAAAATAAAATGTCATTTCCATTTTGACATAAATTAAAATACATAGTTGAATATTTCCTCTTTTTGTTTGCCTTCAAACATTGTGTCCATCACTTCTTTAGTATTTCTGCATCTGAGAATGGCTTCTTGTGCTTACCCACAATCCACACCACTCTAAGTGAGCACTCTGTTGCTTTC
>OMLP01024222.1:0-12597 GCA_900302685.1 Spondyliosoma cantharus | reverse complement strand
TACCACGGATGGACGGTCAGATGCTTTTAGATACAGTCAACAGAGGGCAGCAGTGCTCCAATGTAGCATGGATGCTAACAGCAACAAACACAAGAAGAAGACCACAGCAACACATCCGCATACACAACCCCTGGCAAAAAATTATGGACTCACCACTCTTGGAGGATGTTCATTCAATTGTTTAAGTTTGTAGAAAAAAACAAAACAAGTCACAGACATGTCACAAAACTATCTTTATTCAAAATGCCAACTTTGCTTTTTTTTTTTTTTTTTAAATCAAGCAGAGGAAAAAAAAAAATTATGGAATCACTGAAGTCTGAGGAAAACATTATGGTATCATGAAAAAAAAAACCACTACTCCATTAGTACTTCGTTGCACCACCTCTGGCTTCTATAGCAGCTTGAATTCTCTGAGGTATGGACTTATTGACAAATAGTATTCTTCAACAATCTAGCTCCAACTTTCTATTATTGCTGTTACCAGATCAGCTTTGCAGGTTGGAGCCTTGTCATGGACCGTTTTCTTCAATTTCTACCATAGAGTTTCAACTGGATTTAGATCTGGGCTATTTACAGGCCATGCCATTGACATTACGTGTCTCTCATGGAGAAAGGTTTTCACGCGTTTTGCCCTATGGCAAGATGAATTGTCTTCGTCACTAAATATCCTTTCAATTGATGGAATAAGTTTCCAAACTTTCAATGTAAACTTGTGCATTTATTGAAGATGTAATGACTGCCATCTCCCCCGTGCCTTTACCTGACATGCAGCCCCATATCATCAATGGCTGTGGAAATGTTTTCTTCCGGCAGTCGTCTTCATAAATTTCATTGGAACGGCACCAAACAAAAGTTCCAGCATCATCACCTTGCGCAATGCAGATTCGCAATTCATCACTGAAAATCACTTTCATTCAGTCCATGACTGCTTTTCTTTAGCCAACTGTAACCTTGTTTTTTTCTGTTTAGTTGTTAATGATGGCTTTCGTTTGGCTTTTCAGTATGTAAATCCCATTTCCTTTAGGCCATTTCTTACAGTTTGGTCACAGACATTGGCTCCAGTTTCAGCCCATTTGCTCCTCATTTGTTTTGTTGTGCATTTCTTGTTTTCAAGACATATTGCTTTCAGTTTTCTATCTTGATGCTTTGATGTCTTTCTTGGTCTACCAGTATGCTTCCCTTGCAACATTCTGTGATGATTTACGTTCTTGAAGAAGTTGTATAATCCTCCCTTTTGTTTCAACTGACATCTTTGTGTTGGAGCGATGATTCATGTCAATCTGCGTGGTGCAACAGCTCTCCAAGGTGTGAGCACTCTTTTTTTTAACTGCATACTAATTAGCAAATTTAATATGAGGGTGATTCCATAATATTTTCCTCAGAATTGAGTGATTGCTTAAAAAAGCAATTGTGACTGACTACAACAATTTTCTTTCTTTCTTTCTTTTTTTTTTAATGTTTCTTAAAGCCATAAAAGTTGGCATTTTGAATAAAAATAGTTTTGTGGCATTTCTGTGAATTGCTTTTTTTCTACAAAATTTAACATTTGAATGAGCATCCTCCAAGAGTGGTGATTCCATAATTTTTGCCAGGGGTTATAGTGCACTGGTGTCATAACGTGACACCCTGAGATGTTTTAAAATGCTGGACGCCCTCTGACAGCCTTCACTACCATTCACAACTACAGTAAGCTTCACGTATAAGCTTGGTTGGTGGTGATAATGTCGGCACTGTGTTGTAGCAGCTTAGTTATATTTCATATTAATAAAAACTTTTAATATGTTTTCTCCAATTATATGTGTTTTCATAATGCGGTTTAAAGTGACTTAGTTTCTATGCTAGTTGTATGTTATTTGGTACATGATAGATGCAATACGACAGTTCAGTACACAAATGAAAGAAGATTGCGGTCAAACCTGACCCCCGTTATTTTGTGGTGCCTGTATACAGTAGATATTACGGTAATGCAGTGCAAACAACCTTTCAAAAGAAAAGCACCAACCTATGAACATAATTTGCAATTTCACATTAATTCAGTCAGTCGGTCTGTTAATTAACTGATGAATTAATTGATTGATTGATTAGTTAATTAATTAACTAACTTTTTTTTTTTTTTTACCATCCTAGTTCTGATCACATTGAAGCCTTAGAAGATGAAGGCCATGGCATTTCAACTGTGTGAATAATTACTCCAACATAAAAATAGACACAATATCAGGAGCTTCTGATGAGGAATTTCAAAACTGAAACCCACGTAATCATCAAATAATTTCATTATTCCCCTCAAATTCAGATTAACATCAAAGGAAACTACCTGTTTCCACAGACTACTTTCAGTTCAGAAGGACAGTACCTCAGTATGTTACTCATGTTATACCAGGAAGTTCTGATTTGACTTTCAAAAAAAGGAGCACTCTATAATTTTGGTGAATAAATGTAAATGAGGGGAGAAAGATCTTTATTGGCTGGTTTTATTTTGTCTAAACAAACTAAATTAACAACCCCTATTTGTTTTCATGACTGAATAAACAAACTGACCTTAAGTGTGGTGAGTTTGAAAAACTAAAGTTTAGTGAAGTTGAAGTGACTTCAAGTTGAGTATACACTATAATCAAAAGAGGGTCCGAACGTCATGGTTAAAAAATTAATCGTTATTTTGACAGATATAACATTTTCAATATGAGTCAAGATTAGTAGGAATGGTCATTTTTGCATTACTATTTTCATCATCACTGAAAAAACTATTAAAATCCTGATGATGTCACATGTGTGGGAGTCTGTACCAAACAAACATGTTTTCTTCCATCTGGAGAACAAAATTACACATCTTGACCAGGACATCTCTGCAGCTCTACAGTACTTCAGTGTACTGCTGTCTGTCACACATTTTACCTTTATGATAAAGTAGCTGCTTCTGGATATTGCACTTGGCCTTACTGCGAGTAGTTGTGCAGCCCTAAATAAGACAATTAAGTTATCATTTTTGAGAATGAATTTATGGAAAAGAAAAACAATACATATCAACTCATTTCCGTCAAAGAAAAATATTTACACTTATTAACATTATAGTGAATCGAGTAGTCATTTTATATATTATATAGTATAGTAACAGTATATGACTCGTAAGCTCTCATCAGATATTGCTTCATCGTGGCTGGTCACTCACAGGCTTCACATTACCAACAAACAACTGATGACAAAACACACAGAAACAGCACATCGACCACTTCGACTCATGTCAGCTGCAGCACTGCAAGATTCAACTGCTGAGGACGTGTTCATGGTTCATGAACCTCACTTCTTCTTGGTATACTGTAAATTAAAAAGAGAATTTAGAATTAGGCGTGTATTTATTTGCATATGAACATGAAATTCAAAAGGCCTTCATCCTTACTTTATCAAGAATCCAGTCTGCGTCTGCAATAGCTCTTTGGATGATCATTTGTATCCTCTCTGGGTCATCTTCATCGGAGTGGCTTTTGTAACCCTGGAAACCAAAGGATCAGGATAATTTAGTGTTGGGGAAGCTGTTTTATGTATCCAGGCTAGGAAAACCATATCGAATATGTTAAATGATGACACATAAAGGATGTATGATTCATTGTTCTTAGATGTTACAATGTCCAGGAACCTGTTAGCAATATCTACATGAAGAAAACACAACACAATAAGAATTGGGCATTTTATGGAAGAAAAGGTCAAAGGTCTGTGCTCGTATGCCTGCTGAGGAGAATGGAATGACAGTGTCACGGAGGAACCAACTATTTCAATTTTACTTTTTAAACAATTTAAATACTGTATTTGCATCCATGTTTACTGGCCATAGTCTTCTTCTTTCCTGCCTTTTTTAACACATCATGAATGTGTATTGTGTCACCTGCATTCACATGAATCCCCACGCAGAAGACAAACCTGCTCCACAGTGCTATGACAGGTCATTCCACTTATAAGGATGGACAAATCTACAAGAATGAGATACAAGTAATGTAATAAACTTATATCATCCTTAGCTAGATAGTTGAGAATACTTCGAAGTCTCATTAGACTTTGTGGAGAATAACTATGACTGCCTGGTGGAGAAAAACATGCAATTACTATAACTGTTATACTTACTAGTTGGTATTATACTGAAAAATAAAACATCCATGACTATATCTGTAATGATCTGTTAATCATCATTTTAGAGCTGATCAGTTAGTGTTGCCTGGGAGAGCAGGTGACAGCAGCCACAACTCTGAGTCTTCGATTAGTATCTTTGTCAGAAACTATGGCAAAAGTGCTGCATGTCTACAACGTGCATGTCTTCTGGTGTGGACAGAAGACCTGGCCATGAGTACAGAAAACATGCAAACTCTGCAAAGAACGGCCTCGTCAGATTGTAACCCTGGATTTGTTTTGCTGCGAGATGAAAACATTGACCACTGAGCCTTCATAGCACTGACTATAGGACTGACCTCATTGCACATCAGACTGTCTTAGATTTCAAACTGTCCTACAGCTGAAGACACTTTTGGTGTTTTCATTGTCATAAGTGTACATATGATCAGAAGCTCAGTCTCCTGTTTGACAGTTTGGAAATTACTTGTTTATGAGCAAAATTCTACATAATACTTTGTCCAAGATCAACTGAAAAGCGTTTGGCTTGTCAGTAGTTGGTGCACGTGAGGACCTCACCTGTTTTATAGCATGTCGGTAATGCTGCTGCATTGCTGTGGTTGGTAACTGCCTGCAACATCTGAGGAGATATCGATAGAGCTGCACTGGCGTCTGGATCAACTCAACTGCAACCAAAGGCGGCATCCCTTCCTCCTCTGATTGAACTGCTGCGGGTACAAAGTCAAATCAAGAGCAGAATTGGAGACAATATATTAACCACAGAAAAAGGAATTCATGAAGAATTAATGGCCTTGTGATTGCATTCTCATACAAAGCTAATGAACCAGCAGGATGATCACTAAGTGTTTTACAGGTATAACTCAGTGCTTCATTCAGCTCTCTATTTGGTTTAGTTGGCAGCACTTCATGGACCAGCTGACAGATACATTCAAACATTTATCCAGTTTAACGGCACTTTTTCATCATTCCTGCCGGATTCATAAATTGTCAAGTTTCTGTCAACATCTCTACACAAGTGTGTCAGTGGTGCTGGCTATTTTCTGTATTGTTTTTTATACGTATACAAAGTGTCTTACAATATCATTGCAATAAAGGGGTATCTATAAACTTGGACTCTTTCGTTTTTTAAATGTTCAATTTTAAAATTAGACTATTCACTATCTCAAAGTTATGGGGTTCTTTTCAGGACTTGACCTTGTGTAATGTCTACATGTAACTCATGTACCAACCCAGATACTGACTTGCTGTAACGCAGAAGTCTGCAGTAGCACACCTCCTTTCATTTGTGTGCTGAACTGTCGTGTTGCATGTCATGTAACAGTTACCGAATAACATACATCTAACAGAAACGAAGTCACTTTAAACCGCATTATGAAAACATATATCACTGGAGAAAAGATATCATTAAAAGTGTTTTATTAATATTAAAAATAATTGAAAAAAAATCAAGAGAAAAAGTCCAAAATGCGTCATGTCTACACTTTACCCTCGGCTGACTTTAGCTGTTAGCTGCGTTGGATGAAATGCAGCCAGTACGTTAGCTAACTAGCTAGGTGAGAGCGTAACTAAGCTGCTACAACACAGTGCGACATTATCACCACCAACCAAGCTTATACGTGAAGCTTACTGTAGCTGTGAACCGTAGTGAAGGCTGTCAGAGGGCGTCCAGCATTTTAAAACACCTCACGGTGTCATATTATAACACCAGCGTACTATAAGCGGATGTGTTGCTGTGGTCTTCTTCTTGTGTTTGTTGCTGTTAGCATCCATGCTACATTGGAGCACTGCTGCCCTCTGTTGACTGTATCTAAAAGCATCTGACCGTCCATCCGTGGTAGATGAAGGCAAGTACATTTGGGTTGGTCTCACACACACGTCAGTCTCCACATGAAGTGCAATTATTTTTCCTGACAACTTCAGTTTCACATTACTTCTCAACGTCTATAGGCCACCACTACATATTATGAGAGGGACATGTTGTGTTTTTTCTACTCCACTATTTCCTCCATTTTATTACCTCCGCCATGACCTCCTTTCACGTTGTCTGTTTATTTATTTGTTTGGTTGGTTTGTTGGTTGGTTTGTCTGCAGGATTACACATAAACTACTTAAAAGATTTCCTTGAAACTAGGATGGAGGATGGGTCTCGGCCCAGAATAGGCCCCTTTCACTTTTGGTGCAGATCCAGGAAATTTTTCTTCAGAAATATTGAATGTATCTTCATGAAGAAAATCAAATATCTATAAGTGAGTATTTGATGTGGATCCTAGATGTGGTGATCTTAGATTATGGTTAAGCAGTTAACACTTAATTAAAATCTTTATTCACCTGTAGTACTTTGACTCATCTGCACTTCAGTACTTTTTCTTCCCACTCAGAATTACAGGGGGTCTAAAGCCCAGTGAGCCAAAGCTGGGAGACCATCCTAATCAGTATTATATATTATATGCCAGACGTCACCACAGTCTGCGTGGAGGCAAAACAGACGCATGTCGGCCCTACTCAGGAGAAAGGTCCATCCCGCGTGTGGCTTAGCTCAACTCAGTGTGGTGAAACTGGTAATGGAAATGCAAACTAGTGCGGCTTGTTTAACTCAGCACGACAGCCCAGCACGGCAGGGACTTGCGCTTTGCAACCTGCTTGAAGGTGTCTTTACTAATGACTGAGTCTTGTTTAGTGGTCAACGGTGGGTAACACGATTTTAACTTAAACTTAAAGTTATCTTCATGGAGCAGCAGTAACTTCATATGAACTCTGATAGGGTGATCAGTTAATAGTTGCCTGTCTTTCCAGTTCACAGTGTTTTATCTGTTTTGTCATTAGCTGAGAAGCTTTGACCGTGACCTTCCTGATTTCTTTTGAGTAAAATGTGTCAACTTGTATCTTCACCTGGAAATTCTGCACAACTTACATATGCATCGATTTGCCAGTAATATTTTCCATTATTGAAATGGAATAAACTGGTACAAAAACAGTCATTAACTAACATCATGTTTAGGCATAAGTGTACCTGGTACCAGAACCACGAGGTCCAAGAACATTGATCATCTTTGTGGTTGTATCGTCAGGTCTGTGACTGTATGTCTTTGACACTTGGGTGAAGAGATGACTGGAGTCATCAGCTGATCACCACCATTTCTGTCCAGTAACTTTCATCATTTGACAATGGTAGCTACTCGACAGACCTGGGAAATGTGTGTGTGTGTGTGTGTGTGTGTGTGTGTGTGTGTGTGTGTGTGTGTGTGTGTGTGTGTGTGTGTGTGTGTGTGTGTGATGAGTGAAAGGAGGTGGAGCTCTGTATCAGACACTATGTAACAGACACTATGAGGTTCACGTCAGTCAGCCATGGATCTTCCTGAGCTTCAGACGAGGACATGGACACTATTTGTTTGCCTAAGCTGGATGTTTGTGGGTCCAGTGGTGGCCGGACCGTAGGTTTGATTGAATTGTCTGAAAACATTTCTATATTTGTTGTGGCTTGTCCACAAGACAGTCCTACAGTGGATTTGAAGAGATCTACTGTGTTTGTTGTGTTTATTCTAATGCGTTCTTGTGCACTGATTGATCCGCCTGTTTTCTTGTGAAATCTTTCTTTCTTATCATGTATCTTCTGTATGTGTATATGTTTCTGTGGCTGCAGGCAGTACATGGTAGCCACTCCTGCAGTAGTTGAAGCTGGAGCTCAGACCAAGTTCTGTGCGAGTCTCCTGCAGCCCAATGAGACTCTGGTCATGACCATCACTCTGATCTCCCAAGAGAAGAGGACGGTCCTCTTTGAGAAGGAAACCAGCACAGAATTTCATACCTGTGTGCAGTTTCAGGTCAGCTTTTCACACACTTGGTTTCATGTAGTCCACAAAAATTCTCCTTCAAACATTTGAAACCTAAATGCTTTTCCAGAATTTACACCATTTATATTTAGCCCTGATCTACATAAACAGTTTGATGCTACTTTTTGGTGGTTTACCAAAGATAAGTAAGAATGAGTTCAAATCAATACAATGAAGCTGATGTTTTATTTTTGTGAGTTAATGGTTCTTTCGGCTGATCTCTATATTTCTGCCACAGGCTCCTTTTGTGCAGGAAAATGAAGTGCAGAATTTCAAAGTAGAGGTACAAGGCGCCATGTTTCACTCAGAAGAAGTCAGAAAAGTCATGATCAAAATCTATCGACCTGTCACATTCATCCAAACAGATAAACCAATTTACCTCCCTGGACAAACAGGTAACTTTAAACTGATGATCCAGAATCTATCATAGTAAATGTTTAATCAAAGATGCTCCTGCATCCTTGTTAACCTGTGTCTTTCTTGATCGAAGCACAATATTCATTGTATCTCCCAGCCTTTATCTCAGTGCATGCTGGTATTGGTTTCAGATCCCCACGAAACATAACTGGAATAAAGACAGAAAAAAGAGATTGTACTGCTGATGAACTGATGAGACAGTGCCTTTGCTAAAGTGAGATCTTAAATGAACAGTTCATCTAAAAGTCGGTCATAACTCATCCCCATGCCAATGGGAAGTCGGTTGAAGTTTCGTAGTCCACAAAACATTTCTGGAGCTTCACAGCAAAACACCATTGCAGCTTTCTCTTAAACAACTGAAGTAGCTGCAGGCTTGTTTTGTGGACTATGAAACTGACACCTGACTTTACATCGCCATGGGGAGACTAGCCTAGACAATGACAGATATTTCATTTTTGGGGGAACTGTTCCTTTAAAAGGTGCATTGTGTAAGAATTGGCTACCTGTAAAATTCACACTTTAAACAAATAAGGGGTTGCATATTGCTATAGTAACCGCTAACTACTGATAACTTGAGCAACTGTTGCTTGGTCCCGACTGGGAGTTTGGAGCACCAGGGGAGAATGTTGGTGTGTACACTGCTAGCACAGGAGCTTTAGACTCAGTCCATTTAATAAACTTTGACAATGATGATGTCATCTCAGCATTGATAAGCTACATTGATTTCAGTGGCCCATCATGATGTCTAACACAGCTTTAGGTGTGGAAACTTCATGTAATCTCTTTGCATTTCTCTCAGTGCATTTCAGAGTCATCACACTGGACACCAAGTTCAGACCAGTCAGCACGCTGGTGAGTGTTTGAAATGTCTGTTCACAGTTTTAGACCTCATTCAAACAGTTGATGTAATACTGAGCGATCATAGAGCAGGTTTTAATTTGTGTCCCAGTGAGCCACGTTAATCACTCAAGTAAAGTGGATTGGAGAACAAAATGTGACTTAAACTGCTCTTTAACCTTTAATATGTGTTTAATCAGTCTGTTTAAATACCTTCTCCTGTTTATTCTGGGTCAATAGTACAACCAGAGCTCTTTTTGGTAAACTCGCGTCAGCAAACATTTCTGCTGATGGATCAGTTTCACATAATAACATTAAATCAATAACAAGATATTTTTACATTGTTCCAAAATATATAAATGTGTTACTTTAAAACAATAAACTTTTTTTGTTACAGCTATATATTTGTCTTGTTATAACGTGGTAACTTCTTCTCATAACATAATTTGTTCCTTGTTACAGCAAGATATTTGCAGATCATCCTGGTTTATATAACCTTCATACATGCCTCAAGTTTAGCTAACTGATTAGTGTCATCTGGCCTAAATGGATAAATATAACTGTGTATCATCTACATAACAATAAGAAATGTTATTCAGATGACATGTGTGCAATGATGATGTAGTTTCTAATGATATTCCCTAAAAGAAGCAATTCCCTCCTGGGAACTGAGGAAAGAAATCTTCCATTTTCTTTATTTTTGTGATTTCCTATCTATTTAGGGTTAAAAAATCATCTTCCTTTTTTTTTTTTTATTGAATTTTATGTTTTATTTAGCAGCATGTCCACTATAATGGACCACAGGACCATTTTAATGTGAAAATACAGCCAAACTTAGAAGGTAAAAATATTAAACCAAAAATACATTCACAAAACTAAATTATTTATCATTCTGGATTGTTTCACTGGCTTGGTGGTTGCAAGGACGGTAGTAAGTGAACAGTCGAACTAAAGTTGAACAGATTTATTTTTATTGTGATTTAGTTATTTGTCAAACCTAAAGCAATCTATTTTCCTTCTTCATTGCTCTTCATTTCTTCCTGTTTTATTTTTAGCCGTGACAATCCAGGAAGCAATTTCTCTTCATGGTAATGCAGAGAAACATCTTGCATTTGGTACACCTCATGTACGTCTTGCAGCCCATCTTTCTGCATCTTTCTGCATGCTTGATATCCACCATCTCTGGCATGTGTGTGGCTCCTAGTCTCTGCACAGATGGCTCTGGTTGTGGGATCTTTGATTTGAAGTCCAGATACTGTTGGGTGTTCTTCGCTAGTCGGTTAAGCGCTCCACTGTCTGACTTGTATTGGATCCAGGAGTTTGTGATGGCAACATCAAAGAAGTGCGTAATCACATGCGACATCCATTTCTTGGTCTTGTTTGACATGCGATAAAAGCTTAGCATGCGGCTTTTTCTTTGTTGGACCATCTAGATATCTTCAGGATCTTTACCATGTACAGTGGAAGCCATCAGCACTGGTTTGTTGTCAAACCATTTTGTGATTGCCAGCTCAGGACTCTTTCTGTCCATTGACACTGATGCTCCTCTCCCCTCTTTTCGCAACAGCTTGTCTACTGGCAGCTGGCACAGCTTTGGGACTCGGTTCTTCATTATAGTTCCAGTTGCTGGAAGGCCCTTTGCCAGCAATGCATGCATGAGATCAATTGTTGTGAATTATTGGTCGAAAAATAGGTGACTCCCTGTGGGAACAGATTCAACCATGCATAGTACTTCTGCTGCTCCAACGGCCAGTCTTTCACCCTGAATGTATTCTGAATGTATTCCCTTGGCACACTTCAAAATCCAGCATCAGATCATTTGGAGAAGCAAAGACAAAGACCTTTAGGCCAGCAGGGTACAACATAGTGCCTGACCGGACAGTGGCCAGTGAAAGGGATGATTTGCTCATCGATGCAGACCTTCTCAGACTTTGGTAGGTTGAGACAGCCTTGCTTCACGCAGTCAAGTAATGGCCTGACTCTCCAAAGAATGTCCGCCTTCTTTGTTTCCTCTGTTACATCCAAGTCATCAACAATCTTGAGTGAGTGTCTCAGCTTGAAGAACCTATCCCTTGCCGTTGTGTTGCTTAAAACTGGCACTTTTTTGACCCAAAACATTTTGATTCTGGGATAGCCAAGGATAGCCATATGGACTAATATGCCAAAGAAGATCTTAATTTCTTGTGGAGTAGTATTCAGAAGCACTTCTCTAATTTGTAGATCCCTTTGATTTGTGAATGCTGCCAAATCTTCAATGACTTTATTGTGAATGTACTGGGAAACGTACTGAATTAGACTCCACTCTGCACAGGTTGTAGTGTCATCTTGACAGTCAGGAAGCCTAGGTCGCACAGGTGTGAATCTATTGTGACGGAAGAAACACCAATAAATGAAAGGTAATGACAGGAATAATAATTAAACCTCACATAAATCTAACTGGATTAAATGCTGTCAGGTCGTAGTGCATCATTGGGACAGTTCCAGTGTTATGGATGTGATATGGTCAACAAACTTTGCCTTCTTGAGGCAATTTGCAATTATTTCATGATATCACCTAGGAATTCTTCAAACCTCAAGGATCACTGATAAATATCACTTACACATAGCAATATGTCTGCATTATGGGTGTTACATCACATGGAATTACCCTTGTACTGTAAAATATATAATTTAGAGTCGATTTTACCATGAATATCAATAGTAGCCAATTACTTGAACTGAATATATTATCCTGGAACTAAATAAAACAGACATGATCCTCCTGGCCCACAGAGGGCGACGTCTTTCCTGCTCATCCCTGTCTGTCTCTGTGTCTGTATTTGTCTGCTCATCTGAGCCTCCTGTATCTTCCTCCTCTTCTTCACCATCTTCTTCTATCCCAGGTTCAAACTCATCCTCATCTTTCTCATCATCAGATAGCTCCAAATCTGAATCTCCCTCAACTATATTGTAAAGAATTCTCTCTGCTTCGGTTCTGTCTCTTAGAAAAATGTTGAGTCATAAAGTGCATGAAGATGGCCTTGTTGTCCACTATACATTTACAAACACAAATAACTTAACTGCTTTCAGAACTAAATATATAATTCCTGATATGTTAATAAACAAGAAAATATATGATTATCACAGTAAAGAAACAACAGATTCCATAAAATGTGCTTGATGGTATGCCGGACAATTTGGATGAAAAGTAAGGGGAGGTTTCCAGCAGCCCAGCCTATCACATTACATATCACAGGAAAGCCCAGGATGCTTGAATACTAACCAAATGTTCCAGTCTTTGTAACAGGATGTGCTTGTCAGTGTCAGCCTAGTGTCAAAAACTGCACTAAGACTAGCACAGAGACAAGACCCTCATCAGAAGCAATTAATAGCTCATTTGCAACTTTAATCAATGCTG
>OMLP01024221.1:40411-64034 GCA_900302685.1 Spondyliosoma cantharus | reverse complement strand
GGCGTGTCGGCGCTGGTGATCGTGGCTGAACGGACCGCTCGTAAGTGGGCATAGAATCCTCCTCGGTGCTAGCTTTACTGGTGTGGGGCTGAGGGTGACTGTGATAAACATTGCAGGAGGGTGTTGCTGTGTTTGACTGAGGTGTTTTCGTCGGCTGTAGTGGATGAAACATGCTGTTGCTCAGCCATGGTGCTTCGTGCTGGAGCTCTCCCAGCAGCAGGTCACACACACGCACACGCACACACACACACACACTATTCAAATGGTCGTTACTGCTGAACTGGCAGTCCTAGTCATGTTTGGCTTTTCTTTTAACATCGGCTTTGGTTAGCCCAGCTGGGTTGGCCAAACTGGGGCCCCAGGACCCTCCAGAGGTCATTGATCAGGGTCACTGAGCTCAAAATGATTACATCCAACAACAGCAATAGGAATCACCTTTTATCCATTTTTTTTTCTTTGCACCCACCCTCCAAAAAATGATGTTATTATAGTTATTATTACTTATTATTGTGTTTCAATGGATGCACATCTGGAGGCTGAGCTGAACACAGTGTGCAGCACTCCCAGGTGTGATGATTCCCTGACTAAGCAGATCAATGTGGCAAGGACAGGACACACGAGAGACGAGGTGACTGGGTGTGCACAAAGTGTGACTTTGCCTTTAGCAGGTATATCATTCCCAGAAGATAAAAATACTGTACTGTGCTGCTGCTTCTGCATGGGCTCCTCACTGGAGTCAGACTATCACAGAAAAATGAGCCGTTGGTCAAAAAGATCAATATTTCTGATCCTTAAGAAGTCGTTACTTTCACAGTGCAAGAGGACTTGTAATTGCAGACAAATAATTGCAGGCTGTGTTAAAGCCAGCTGTCAGACTCCTCTTGGTGGAGCTTGTATCATCTCATTAGAGCAGTTTCCTCTTAAATTAAAGGACAATTCACTTCAGTAAGGTGCTCTTTAATTTCTCAAGGACTCTGCCAGCCTCTGCAGCTCTCGGCTCACACATGTGCTGGGATTTATGTGCTCCCTTTCCTTTATGACCTGCATAACTATGTGGTAAATCAGACTGCACTCTAATGTGATCAATTCTCTACTGAAAACAAACGCACAATACTTACACCATCTGTTGTTTGTGTGTGTGTGTGTGTGTGTGTATGTGTGTGTTAGTGTTCTACTGTATAGGGTTTTACCTTTGGAACGAGGAGACGCAGTGGGCGGGCCTCACTCTCGGCCTCTTTCTACCGGGGACGGCAGTTCAGCTGCTCAGTATGAAATGGTACTATGATGACGGTGATGACAGGCGATGCTACCTCTCTGTCATACACATACTGCACTTGGGCATCTTCAAAAGGTGAGTTCCTGCAACTCCAGATATCATATCGTACAACATATTGCATCGTTAGAATATATAAAGGAAAGCAGAAAGAATTCTATTCATGTGACTCTGTCATTGAAACCTTCACCAGGAGGTTACTGTGCATCACCTCTCTCGTTTTTGTCTCTGGCTCCCTCTTGTGGTAGGTTATGGGACTGCATGAGGTCTGTGCTGCGCAGGCAGGACTCGGTGGCCGAGCTCGGAGCTGCTGTCATGCAGCAGGCGGATGCTGCTGCTCTCTGGCTGCTGGAGGCCCTCGTCCTCACGCTGCCTCAGAGCCTGCTGCAGGCGTATGTGGTGGTGTCCACGGATGTGGGCATCATGTCTCCAGGTACACTGATCTTAGCACATATCATGTCATGGCATGTCAAGTGTTAAAGACAGCTTCTGCATAAGAGATAGTCATTTTGTTTTTACCCCCAGTGGCCTATTGCTGTGGCCTGTGTGTGCTGTCAATTTCCTGGGCCCTGGTGCTGTACAGCAGAGCCTGTTGTCTGATACGACCGGGCCACCTGGCTATGCCTCCGGCAGCCCTGCTGTGCCAGCTGGTGTGGAGGGTGGGCATGCTGGGTGCAAGGGTGACTTGCCTCATGTTCTTTGCCAGGGTGTTTAACTGGTGGGTCTGTGGAGTGGCAGGTGAGCAGCAGTTCCTTATGTGCTTTTGAGTAGCTGATACTTCAGTCTGACACCCTTGTTAACCAATGATGATATTTACTTAAGTTAATGAGTGATGTAATTACACTCAGAGTGATGCAGCATGTCCTCTTAATCCAGTCTTTTTTGGTTGCTTCTCTGCATCAGCATGATACACTGCATATACATCCCATACTGCGCTTTTAGTCTATTTTTATGTTGACCTCCAGGTTTCCACTGGCTCACAGCCTCCTTCTGGCTGGTCTCACAGCAACCAGACATCTGCACTGGACCCTGGTGTTGGCGTGCCTTTAATGGCATAATGGGGCTCGTCCATGTCTTCCTCTTCCTCAACGTCAAAGACGGACCCTCGCGCTTCCGCATGGCCAGTTTTTATGCAGTAAGACTTCTGTGCTTGATTCTGATGCCTGTTTTCCCATATGCTGTTATGTATTCCATGTGCAGCACTGGCCCGTCGACTTACACACACAGATGTACACACGCAGGCAGATTTGCAGTTTGCATCGTCATCCTCACCTCTGCGTCCTCAGCTCATAGTGACGTAAATCTGTCTGTAGATGACTGATGGTGTGACCTTCTCCCCTCCTTCAGTTCATGCTCGTAGAGAACGCCACTCTACTGCTGGCCGCCTCCGACTTCCTTAGCGAAGCGTCATGGGACAGCATGACCCTTCCCACCACTGTGCTGTGTAGCTTTCTCCTTGGTGAGTCACTCTCTCTATCTGCGCTCCTTTTGTGCAAATTTGTCTTCAGCGTTATTATGTGTAATATTTATAATTAGACTAGTGTCAAAATATCTGATAGCTTATGTCATATCTGAGTAATATCACCCTAATGGTGATTCAAATGGGTTAAAAGTAATTCCAAGCATGTAGTCGAACCCGCAAATAAACGCTGCTGCCCTCGCTAATCTGCACACAAGGCGATTAAACGTATTACTATTATATTAATAAACTGGCACTGAAATGTCACATCTCCATAGTTAAATGTGTCTTAATAAAGAAATATAAAGATGCTAGATCCCTCACTCATGTTCACAACAGTCGACTGTTACATGATATTTTAACGGACAATGTTTAACCTTGTAGATTAAATTGTGATACATTTTGACTGTTTTCTGAGTCTTTTCTAACTTTTAGATTAGTCGACTATCTAAGTTGAAATTTCCTTTTAAACTGTCAGTAAAATTAGTAATTAGGAACTTCCCTAATTCTAATTAACTCAAAAAAGATGTCATTAGTGCTTCTCTGCTTAAAGGTGCAATATGTTATAACAACAACAATAACAACAATATGTTATGTATCCAATCCTAGTTTAAATCATTCAAAAATGAATGAAAATTATAAACACAATGTAAAAAAAACTCCAACATGCTGGCATGCTTAACAGCTAGAATCAGCAAATTGGCATTGTTAGCTCCACGGCTAGCAACTAACAGCCAACATCAGTTACAGTTAACGGTTACTCTTGTGATATGCTGCCACCCACAGAATATACACTAATAAATGTATTCCTCTTCCTGCTTCCCAGGTGGTACCTCTCTTGTCCTATACTACCGGTTCCTCCACCCCAAATCAACCGAGATCTCCCAGGGTACGAACCACAACCACATGGGCAGCACGTGCATAGAACGAGGGGAGTCCTCCTTCTCTCTCGGGGACAAAAGCCTGCCAGCTCCCACCATTCAAAACCATGGCAGCTTCTCACTCTCAGGTGTGGCTGGCTCTCTGCTGGAGCATCCAGGAACCTGCGGGGTCCGGCCTAACAGCTCCTGCCCTTGCTACCACCACCACTGGCTCCTGATCCGGCTGGCTCTGAAAACAGGAGACCTGGGGAAGATAAACAGAGCATATGGGGCCGGCGGAGCAGCGGCAATACTGGACATGGAGGAGTACAACCAAGAGTTTAAGAGTAACGAGGGCATGACCATCACAGCGGGAGGCAGCTGCGAGGGCGTCTCCACCTCCGAGTCTCAGGGGAAAGGCCTTGCACCTCTCTCGGACTGCAAAGACGAGTTTCAGAGCGTGAGCGAACCCACGTCAACCGAACAACCTGAAGAAGAGGATGACAGCCTGGAGATGGAGAGCCCGATGGAGTCCCCTGCATCAGATTTCAAACGTAGCTCACCAGAGGGAAAGTCTGTGTTTGGTGACAGTCCAGAGCCGTACTTCTGCCCCACAGAGTCAAGTTCAACCTTATATTTCAGCGCCGATCCTCAATCTCCCAGCAGTGCCAGTAACCCCCGCTTGGACCGGGATATTGGGGGTCTGGAAATGGGGGTACGCCTCAACTCAATCCCCAGCGATCCTGCACTTCACAGAGATGTACGTGGGCTCATGGGCCGGGTTGGGCCACGCTGTACCTCCACTCCAAAACTGGACTCTGGAGTGCTGGACTCCCCGTCAAGTGTCCCTCATCTCACAGGTCCCAGGAGGCAGCTCATAATGTCCCGGAGAGATGAGGATGACAACTTCTAGCTTTCTCAAGATCAAATCAGGGAGAGAGCAACGGCTACGTCTCCGACATTAAAGGAGGAGTACACCAGCTTTTTGGAAGGCTGCTTTTTCATCTGCTCAGTGCTGCAGAAATTATCACCTCTAAATGTCTATATATTTAGTACACTGTGGGGCATAGTATATGCAACAATTCTGAGATACTGCTAAGCTAGCCTTCTCAAATCATAAGCTGTTTTCTAAAAGCATTGCTTTGCCAAAATGCTTGAAACACACAGGTGAAACCTTCAGCACCTTCAGTTCTATCACGAAAGAATATAATTAAAGAGCTAGTTAGCCACAAAGGTGGTTATGGAGCTCAAGACACACATTCTACCTGATATTCAATATTTCTTTGAAATTATTTTGGCAGCCTCAAGAATCATACTGTGCAAAAAGGTGAACACTGGTTCTGCCAGATTATAAATACATATGAAAGAAGTAGCCATGAGTTGTATCAAAACATCATAATATGCAGCTGTTTAATGATCTCGCACATCTGATGAGCTCTATATTACATACTGAAACTGCTGCGATTCATGTTAAAAACTGCCAGCAGTTGTGAGAATAGAGAAATGATGCTGAAACCTAAATGGGGCAGGAGTGTGTGACCTCTGAGGCTTTACTAACTCAGCGTAAGCCTGAGCTTTGTTGGCTTCTCAAAAGCACAAGTATCGTCTGTATCATACGTCTATTGCTGTGATTCTTTTGTTATTCCCCTTAAAAAAAAAAGAAAAAAAAAAAGAAATCCCTTATCCCCCGAGAGAATAATATACTGTATTTTTTTGTATAATCATGTCAACTGGCATTGCTTTGAGCAGGCAAACTGTGTTTGATGTTTTAACTTTCTTTACATGTTGACCATGTAATTGCAAAAAAAAAAAAAAAAGAAGCATTTTTTTGAATTTTACATTATGTTGGAGTGGGAAAAAAAAACATGTCTCAGGCACCAACTTTAAAAGCTTTCAAATGTTTTATCGTGTAACAATAAGAAGGGAAAAAAAGATACTTATGGGGTACTCGTTGTGACTTTTTTATGTGCTTGATTGCTATTTCTAGGGGGACAAATGCATTTTTTGCTCATCACTGTTCTGTAAAAGGGATGAGATCCACTAAACAAGCAGTGAGATGATGCTGGATTTTTCTCTCGCACCCAGGTGACTGCCTATATGAAATTTGAACTGTGAAGTGCAAGGCCACTGGTGGCTTTAAATAAGCAATAAATAGCCTACATATTGGGGTGACTGGAATGCAAGTGTTTTGTTATTACTTCATCAATACATTTATTTTTACGGTATCAGAGTGAGTGCACAATTTGAAAAACGTGATCCCCTCGGGTTTATACACGCCAGGCTGAGCTGACTGTGTAAATGGCCTCGGAGAAGGTATTTATGGCACTGGCCCTTTAAGAAGTCGCGCATGCGCACGTCAGTGAGAAAGTTAACTCCTGAACTTCGTAGTCAGAAAAAAATTCTGATTTATAAAATAGCAGGGAAAACAGCATTGAGCTGGCATGGCATTCCGCCGAAGAAACAAGAGTTACCCTTTCTTCAGCCAGGAGTTCTTAATTCAAAACCACGCCGACATCGTGTTTAGTCTGGTGATTTTCATTCTGATTGGATTGATGTTTGAGGTGAGATGAACTCAGATTCTCCTTTTTCTTCCCCCCTCGTCTCTCTCAGCTGTTTTTTAAGATGGCAAAAGTCTGCTGCATACTCATAAGATGTGACTCGGTGCGAAGTTGAATTCGTTTTCGATCATTTTCCTGCTTTGTGGGAACGGCTGCGTTTGAGCTTTGTGTCAGCAGTCTTCGTGGATATATGCTGCTGCAGTTTTTTCATAAGTTTTGTGAACAATGAATGTCGGTCTGTTCGCAGTCAAAGTAGCAAGTTGTGATTTAAAACTGACCCGGAGAGTTGCTGCAGGGTACAAACTCTGCCGTTACACGTTTGTTGCTAGTTTCAGCTATTTAAATAGAAAGTTTTTTGATGTTTTGCTCTGCATACTTTGATTCAGAGGGGATATTCTCGCCACAGATAGCAACTTAAGACTCGCACACACATTAAGGTACTCCAGAACACCACAATGAAACATATTCGTGTCTTAAAATTCACATTTTACCCTCTTGACAACGACCTGTTCCAGTTTCCAGTCCGCATCAACATTTGAGTCCAAGATTTGTCAGTGGCCACAGAGAGAACGATTAATACAGGAAGTGAAGCGTTCTGCGACTTCAGATTAAAAGCGTCGCTATGGCTTTAAACGAGCTCTAGCACACGTCGGATGTGGAGGGGGTTTTATTTTGAAAAGCGCAGCCGGAAGCCGCGTGACTTTCCGTTGCTAGCTTGCCCAGTCGAAGTTAACTGCCACGTCTCAATCTTTGTGCCTTTGCTGCTGGCTGCCGTCGGCTCAGCTGAACTGTGGACTGCTTTGACCTGAAGGGATTTCACCACTGACATCCAGCCACTGAATTAATTAGCTGTCTCATTAGTTGGTGGCTTTTTTCTTGCGTGCGCACTGCGCACAGACTCTCTGGCCGCCGCTTCAGCATATAGCAAAGTTTCAATCCGGAACCCCTGGTTGTGGTCACACAGCTGGCCGAGTAAAAACTAAGCAGGGGATTTCCTTCATATTTCTAGTTTCGGGGGAGAAAAAAAAAAAGTAGTAGGCTTCATCAGTGCTGTTAGCTGATCATGAATTAGACATGTGGAGTTGACAGGCCACCTACGGTCTCGGTGTGCAAGGAATGACCGGTGACTGGATGCACTTTGGTGCCCAAGCTGGGGCCAGGGGACCAACAGGGTCCCTTGAGAAGTCTCAGTGAGGGTGACTCCTCAGCTTTTATACACCATATTTACTAACATGGGACTGCTTGAGTCAAAGTGTTTGCAATTTCTTGTCCTGTCTTGCAAAGGGTTGAACATAAACTGCTTAAAATGAGTTGGGGATACTGGTTTATTTTTTTTTTATCTATTTTGTGTTTTGTGAATATTTGTGGTCCCCAAAAATAATGTGACACATTTAATTGGGCCTTTATTGCATATCCGTGCACACGCATATATGCAATACTATCCCTAACTGATTATGCGTAGTGTAAATGAGGAGGCAGACATCGATGAACCAGATTAGAACGATATCTGAGGCATACAGTGTTAAATTTAGGCAAATTCTATGATCTTTGTGGTGTTGAAACCATTAGTTGGTTCATATATTATCAACTGTCAACAATATTGGCAATTTTAATAGGTTGAACAATTAATCAAACAAAAGCATTTTCTGGTTCAAGCTTCATGCTCCATGTATTAGGTTGCAGAGCATGTTTAGCATGCTAAGGAGCTAGCCCTGGCCCATCCAGGCCTAAAGCAGTGTAAACACCAGAACTTCCCCAGTGCACCCTGTCTGGATTGCTGCACGGCCAATTGAGCTAATTAGCTAACAGCAGCTGCATTTGGCAGCAGTTAGCGGTTACTGTGGTGATATGCTACCCCCAATTTGTTTTTCGAGTGTGAATTCAGGTGGCTGATTCTTGCATATTGCATCTTTGATTAATCAATTTTAAAAACGGTGGAATCAATAATCCTCCTTAGATGCAGCCTTAAGTCGTCTGTCTGGATATATACTATATACTATACTGGATTGTAGAGTTGCAACGACAAGTCAATGAATCCCTTAGTCCATTTTGAGTTATTTTTCAAGTAAAAATGTAAAACATTTGTGGTTTTTAGCTTATTAAATGTGAGGATTTGCTGCTTTTCTTTGTCATGTATGAAACTTTGACTGTTGTTTAGATAGAAAGAAGCAATTTCACTTTTATTTTGTGTACATTTTATATAACCAATAATCAGGGATGTATAAAGTGTGTTTTTCTCGTTTTCTAATAATCACCATTTGATTGTCCCACTGTAACGAGGAGTTGCAGCTCAGGCAGATATTGCTTCGTTTAGAGCGGCCACAAGCCAAAAAAACGGTTGGAAAGAAACTGTTCTAATGTGTGTATCTGTGGGGATGCTTGACATAAAATAATTTGGGAAGCTGCGTCTGGTCAATACAAGCCTCGTCACGCCGCGCAGATTCTTTTGCAGCACTGCTCAAGGAATTCATCTCCCAGCAGGCAATTATGATGCCGCAGGGGAGGATTGACTGACAACACACACACACACACACACACACACACACACACACACACACACACGCACACACACACACGTCACAGACCTCCTCAATCTGCATTCACACACTGAAATGTTCTCTAATTACCATCTCGTTTAATTTTCCAGGCAACAGCCAAGACGGCCATACTGTTCATTCAGCCTCAGTACAATGTCACCACACTATCAGCAGGTACGCAGCACAGCTCATTAACACTCATCTGAATTCAGTTCATGACCTATCTACAGTTTGTACATCTCAGTTTCACTTCTGCCGCTGCACTTCCTGCACATTGCATCATTATATCACTGAATTCAGACTGCAGTGTTCCAGGATGTTTATCACACCTACTGACTGTTTGCATCTGCCGTGTGTGTGTGTGTGTGTTCGACTCCTCCTTTGTGTGCTCAGAGGGAGAGGTGACGTTTTACCATTACGGATGGAAGGACTCCGCCACCATCCTCTTCTATTTCTTCATCGCCATCATCCTCCATGCAGTGGTGCAGGAGTATCTCCTGGATGTAAGTGCACAGTTACTGTGGCGTCAGCCAACCACAAAGGTCCTTCTATACTCCTGATTGTTGTCTGCGGCTGCAATGAGTAAACAATCAAATGAGGGTGACGCTTTGTTTTATCAGACCATACTTTCCCAGGAGAATCCCATGTACTAATTGTAAAGTAAATATCCATTCACTATTAATTTACAATTGTAAACTTGACCTACTGTTACCAAAATATGTTTTCAGATAAATTAAAGTTGCATTAACTGATTCTGGAGAAAGGTGGTTAATTGTTGAAACTCAACAATCGGGCATCTTTCACCAGAAGAGCCACCAATATTAGTATATTAACCCTTTTTAATATTGTAAGGTGCATATACAGGTAATATTACGTCGATAATAAAAAATGTTTTCCTTTATTTCCAGCCAGGTCAGGAACCTTAGACAAACATAAAATATCCATCATGTCTTATCTTGTCAACTGATTCCTCAGTGACAAAAAGACTTTACTATTTATGATATCTTCAAGATTATGGACATGTAAACAAAAATACTTAAAATGTTTCCATCCAGTTGCTCTTTGTGGGGCTCAAAAGGACATTTTTAAAGAGAAGAGTTTGAAACACAGCATTGTAAAAACACGAGAGCAGCACGGTGAGTGTTTCTCAGTAGGACAGAGTTATGGAGACGGGAGGAGAGGGTAGTATTTAATCCATCTAAAAGCACGAGCACTTGTGTCATTGTTTAGAAATAGGCCAGCGGGCGGGACGGATGTTTTATTTTAGCCCCGTCACCACGGTTTCCAAAGTGTCTTCTTGAAAGGAATACATCTTCAGAGGAAGGTTTTCAGCAGGAGCTATAAATAGCGCCTGCTGTCTTTTCTTGTCCTAGTTGTTTGTGTGACCATTACACTTCCTTGTGCATGACAAAGACGGCGATGACATGTCGCCCATTATGACTGTGTCCCGCCGCATTCACATGATCTCCTCTTTATTGTTCTCGCTGCAGAAAGTGAACCGGCGACTCCACCTCTCCAAGAGCAAGAACACCAAGTTTAATGAGTCGGGTCAGCTGTGTGTCTTTCACTTGGTGTCGAGTGTGTGGAGTTTTTACATCCTCATAACAGTGAGTGAGATTGTTATCGCATTTTATTCACAGTGAACTCAAAAGCAACCTCCTGTTTAAGGAAATGTCACATATATTCTTAAATCTTATCACACAGGAATGAGCAGTATTATGAGGTGACTTTTTCTTGTTTCCCCTCTCACAGGAGGGATATCTCCTGCATCCCAGCAGCCTTTGGGAGAACTATCCCCATGTACACCTCAGGTATGACTGCTGTGAAACTAACTCTGTTCATGACATAATATGTGACAAAGTTTTAGAGCTGGGTGGTGTGGCTAGAAGAATACGGCAAACATGAGTAGTATCCACAGACGCTCCAAATGATAGGGCTGCTGCTAACGTTTGCTTCATTCAAAGCCGTAGTTCATAGCCAAGTGTTATGATTTTCTGATCAGCAGTCCGAAACCTAAATATAATCAGTTAAGTATCACAGAAACCTTTCAAATGTTCACGTGTGAGAGGCTGACAGCAGGCTACTCTTTTGGCATTTTCACCAAGAAAAAAAAAAAAAAAAAAAGACATGAAAAATGACTGCACACGCAATTTTGCTCTGTACCTTGAAACACATCTACACTACACTGCTCTGTGTTGATATCTAAGGCACTGTTGAGCTCAGTGTTTTTGAGGAGATAACATAATAAGTCTACCCCAGGGCTGGATTTGACTGCAAGGAACCCACGGGATTAAAAATTAAGTGTGTGTCCCTTGGAGGTCACTGGGGAAACGATTACAGGTGATACTTCCTGTGCTTTGGCGGAGCTAGTGTAAGTAAGTATCATAAATAATAACTGATTCACCCTCAGCACTTTCAAGGCATTGGAAGTGTTAGCTAAGGCTCAGCATTCATAACAGTATTGGTGGTATTCACTCAAAGTTACAAACCTTTATATTCACGAATGCATGAAACGGCAAACCAATCACTCAAAGAACAGTTGTCCCGTGTTCTGGAAAGCGGCAGTTCCATTTACCTTAAGTTGGCCACATAATTTGCCCAAGGTATTGTGGGGGCTTGGAATAAGGTGGATATATTTTGTGCAAGTAGTATATTTTTTTTAGGAGTAACATGAATTAACCTTGCTCCACTTCTCAAAGTAGGCCTCGCTGGGTTCTTAAGTTTGAGGGATTTGGGACTGGAGAGTTCTCAAAATGACCTTGAATGCGATGTTTAGGAAGCTGCGGGAACCCTGTTAAACACATTGATTTAGGAGTATGCACATATACATTTCATATCACCTGGAAAACTAAATACATTATTAGAATTAGATTAGAATTAGATTAGAGGAACTATAGGGCGCTTTAATAATGCAGCAGTCGCTTTAGGCTACCAAGAGTTTAAAATGAGTCAGAGTGCTACGAAATAATTGCCACACAGTAAATCTTGGGACTTTGGGACTCCCACTTGTTTGCTTTGGCAGGTCGGTCATCCATCTTTGGTGCACCGCCTGTAGCTTATCATCGTTTCCTTACATGTGCAGTTCTGAACAGCCTTCTGTGTACACCTGGAACACACACAGCCCAAAACCCAAACAAGCGCTCCAACCAGCTGTGTTCACATAAATTACAGAGCTTAGTCAGATTCTTCAGCTGGCTGACTTCAGAAACATTTATGTAAATGTGAAACACAGTTTCCATTTTCAGTTAGGAGGATTAAAGATAACCCATTCAGCACAGTTTCCATTTTCAGTTAGGAGGATTAAAGATAACCCATTCAGCACAGTTTGGCACAGACATTTTTGCTTTTTACTTGGCTCTGTCTTCATTTAACCAGGTTTTTCCAAAGTCATGAGATACAAACAGAACTGTGAGTGTATCACTGTGGCAGCACTGTAAATATTCTCTCTCTCTCTCTCTCTCTCTCTCTCTCTCTCTCTCTCTCTCCCCCCCCCATCTTGCATTTTCCTGCGGTCCAGGTTTCAGGTGAAGTTTTTCTACCTCACTCAGCTGGCCTACTGGCTCCACGCCTTGCCAGAGCTCTACTTCCAGAAAGTACGCAAGGTCAGTAAAAGGAGGCCCTGGGAACTGGAGGAGTACTGGAGTGTGACTAGATAAGCTTGAGCGTATTTGTGTCAGCTCATGTATATTCTGCTTTTACACTATTTCCGCATTATTCAAAGAGTGAGAAAGGGCAAAAAGAACTCCAGGATTGGCCCTCCCAAATAAAAGGCTATGTTTGTATTTTTTTCAGGAGGAGATTTCCCGTCAACTCCAGTACATCTGTCTGTATCTGCTGCACATCTCTGCAGCATATTTGTTAAAGTAAGCATCCTGCAGAGCTGCAAATTCAAAAAGCTTGTCAAAAACACTCCGAGGTTTAAGTTTTGAAACTCCTCTCCCTTCTTTCTTGTCCAGTATGAGCCGTGTGGGTCTGGTACTCCTCTTTCTGCAGTATGTGTCCGAGCTGAGCCTCCACATCGCCAGACTCTTTTACTTCACTGACGAGAACCATCAGAAAATGTAAGTAACCTCACCGGGTTTTTAATTGTTCAGCTCGGCAGCTTTTTTATCGACTACATCTTTTCACCGTGTGTCGCCCTTCAGGTTCGACATGTGGGCAGTCAGCTTTGTGTTTACACGGATGGCCACTCTGACCCTGATGTTCCTGGCCGTTGGGTTTGGCTTGGCTCGTGCAGAGAACCAGGGGCTGGACTTGGAGATGGGCAACTTCAACACTGTACTGATAAGGTGATGACCTGTGTCCAACATCCGTGGATAATGATTCATGTTGTGTATTACTTTTTACAGCCACGGTAACAACCGTATGGTCAAAACACAAGTGTTGACTTTTAAATGTTTTATGGTTTTACAACATAGATTCACACCAAATGTTGGCAGGGATAGATTCACAGTGGATGTAGACAGGAAATGGGCCAACGGGGCCAAACTAAACCTTGATCTGCCTTGTTGTAAATGTCAGGTCCACTGTCCCCTGAACATGCAATAACACTAATCGCCTAACCTTTGTGCCCCTCCAGGATGACCGTTCTACTGCTGGTATGTTTGACCCAATCTTGGCTACTCTGGAAGTTTATCCGCTTCCAGCTGAGGCGCTGGAGAGAGTTCAGACACGAACAGGCCGTGCGCAAGAAGGCTGCCACGAAGCAAGCCCTACGGCCGCTCAAGAGAGACTCACGTGAGTGCGAACGCCAGCTTAAACATGTCTCACACTGATGTCATCAGGAAACAACGGTCATCAGGAATGTGACTTAATACCTTTCATAAAATGCAAGATTTGTCCCCATCTCCCCCCCCATCATTCCTTGCATTTGCTAGCAGCCCGGCTACTATCCAGAGCAAAACAACAAGCGCAAGTCCCCAAGTTTGACCTAGAAGTTCGATCTCGGTGCTATGAAAAGGCGTAAAACTCCCAGTTGAAAAGCCAGGTTTTGTTTCTTACCGATCTAGTAGAAGGAAAACCGATTTTAAACTGTCTCATGTCCTCGTGATGAGGTAGAACACATCAGAGAGGGAACAGACTTTGACAAAACACCGGAGTGTTCTCCATTGAGTGAATGCCAGTCTTGTCAGTTCCTGTCAGTCTTGTTTGCCTCCTCCATCAGTGAAGCTGTTTTTCCTTTGCAGTGTAGAGTTTCCACAGTTATTCCAGTTGTTCTAATCGTAGCCTGAGGATAGCAACCAGGGGAAAACAATGCCTCTTCATGTTTTGGTTGTGCAATTATGACGCACCTCCTTGGTGCTGTAATTCAACCATAATTTTTCTGGATAAAATCCAGCCTGTTTGAAGACAGAATAGCAAAGTGAAGGTAAGGTTTATAGGGAACCAGTCTATATGCGGATAGTGTCATTATTCTATAGCCATTACATTGTGCAATCAGTATAGTAGTTTAAATAGAATGCGACTGTCAGAGGAAGCAAATCTATGAAACTCATTTCATCCATCTTTAAACAGTCAAAGGCACATCTACTGACTTCTCACCTCTTCTCTTTGTAGTTGGCCACCATGAAAACGGAGTTCTTAAAGCTGAGAACGGAGCCTCTCCTCGGACCAAAAAACTCAAATCTCCCTAAGACAGCACGCTGACTGCCCCGAACAAGTGGCCTTAGCTCCGGCTAAGGTTTCTCATCCCCCACAACAGGGAAGCTGGCGGCCGCTGGCCACCAAACCCCTTGTTGAGTATGTCCTGAGACGTTCCAGGGACTCGGTCACCTACAGACTTAGGCTTGAATGCTGGAAAACGAAAACCCCTCGAGCCCAACAGACATTTACTCCTCTCATCATATCAGTATTTTTTTATACAGCCACGCAGCCTGCTATCCCACCATAAGGAGCACCATTGTATGCCGAATGATTAAAATGTAAAGTGAACGCAGTATGCAGCACACGTTTGCTGTGTCTGTCAGTGTTGATGCATATCCTCATACACAAGTACTGTATTGGTTGTAGTGTTGTCTCATGTCACAGCTGTTTTTTTTTCAGCTCTTCCCATTGAGCCAGCTTTGCTTGTTTCTTGTCTGGTCCGTTTGAGCAGAGAATGTTACTGATGACATGGTTTGATACAAGCTTACTGTATGCTAGCCTCAACATCATCCCTTCACTGCTTCAGGGAAGGGACCAGTGGAGTGGTCACCTGAGCTCCTCCCAACAGTTTATGTCTGTTGAAAAACATTTGTCACTGGTCACTTAACAGATAAGCATCAAGTATGTATGTTGGATATTACCGCATGCCATTCCATGTTTTTTTTTTTTTTTTCTTTTCTTTTAATTGTTTTGTTAATTACTTTATTAAATAATGCAATTTTCTGAAATAGATCGTGGGACTTGATTGTAAAGTATTCTACATTTTCTGTTTTCATTTTCTACACCTGGCTCACCATAACAACAAATCGGAAAGTTTGCAATTGGTAAAGAGGAACAAATGCAGGCAGATTTACATGGAATTGTTCTACATTTGCAGTGTTTTTCCACACCAACCTCAAACAGTTATGTACAACTCTGATTCCAAAAAAACGACATTGGTTTTGCAAACTGTTTCTGAGCCTGTGTAGTTAGTTCCTTCATACAGTCATGTGTTTAACAAAGTGGTGAACCTCTCCCCATCCTTGCTTTGGAACAACTGAGCCTTTTCCAGGACGCCCTTTTAATACCCAATCATGATACTGTCACCTGTTAAGAATGAACCGGCTTATCTATTTTCGGAGCATTCCACAACTGTCCCAGTCTTTTGTTTCCCTTGTCCTGACTTGTTTGAAATGTGTTGCTGGCATGACATTCAGAATCAGCATGTTTTTTGTTTTGTTTACAAAAATCAAGTTAACATTTAATAAAGTAAAATGAGGCAATACATTGAATATATTGTCTTCGTAATGTTTTGCAAGGATTAGCAAATGATCACATTCTGTTTGTTTCACGCAACTTTTTTTTAGAATCAGGGATGTATTTGATAAATTTCCAGAAGCTGTCAGATTCTGAGACCATCTTTTCTGCACAAGTCCAGTGTTTATTTATTCATTATATCAAGAAATATTCTGCAAACACTTTGAATTAGATTTAATTAGGTAGTGAACAATGTCTGGGGCATTCCAGCCTTCCACGACATCATGAAGATGGCTCTGCTACATCATCACCTGAAAAAGAATGAAAAAATTAAAATTAAAATTGTTGTATAAATTGTTATCCAAAATTCTAAAAAGTGGTATCTTCTGGAAGAAATCTTGTATTGCTAGACATTTATAGCGAAGCATGTTTTCCTGAATGTCTAATTTGTTTTTTACCATTTTGGTCAACTGGCTGGTTACTCAACGTTTCCACACCCAGCTTCTGCTGCAAAGACTCCAGTGTCTGACAAGGGATCTGGCTTGAGTTGGACTCCAGGTAAGTCAAGACATAGCGGTCAGCATCGGTCAGCACAAAGCGGTGGCTGAGAACTTACAGAAAAACAGGTGAGATAAGGAAAGATGCATCACTTTCTTTCCTCAGAGAAAAGATTTCATAACTTCTGAGTAAATATTCCTTTGGAAACAAAGACATAACATAGTAAAAGACTTAAAAAAAAGAGAAAGTTACCTTCCACAGTGGCTCCAATAGCAAAGTCTGCAGGTGAGTAGAACTCAGGATTCTCCACTGTAGCGCCCGGCTTGGGGACACGTATCTTTTCCAGGAACTTGCCACTGATGAAGCCAGAGTTGCGAGTGGGCCTTTCAAAAATACTGATCGTATCATCGGACAGGAAGTAGGACAGTACGAAAAGTCGGCCCTCATCCTTGGGATTCTGTGAGTCCTGAAATGTCAGAAACACATTAAAGCTTAAACAAAATGAGAAGTGATCTCTTTGTCAGGTCAGTTATTTACTCACACATTTACGAACAGCATGGCTCGTTTTAGTAATGGGTTACTCAGCCTTGTTTATGGACATTCTGATGACTTGCAAATAGGTATGACCAATCAACAGTCATTCAGAAGGGTTTTCTCACCAGCCTGGCAGTGTAACGCAGCACTTTGTCCCAGTTTTCTAGCATCTTCAGTATATTCTTTTTGGGACGCTGGGGAATTAAAGACAAACAATTCTGGAGAGAGTCTTCAAGTGAACCAAAACCATTGTAGGGAGGAACCTCCTGTAAACATAGAAAGAAACAAAAAAACATTATTTATAACAACATTAAGTCACATGCTCTCTGGCAATACAGATCTTTTGTAAAAGAAAACAAAAGACGAAAAGATGACAAACACATTTCAGTTTCTCACCTTCTTCGTCACCTGAGACGTGTCTGTTTTTTTTGGAAACTCTATTGGTTTCATCTCCATGTCAGGATGGTTTTTCTGGTAATACTCTTTAGTGAAGCCATCAAAGTCATACAGCTGGAAGCGACGTTTTAGCAGCGTAATCGTTTTACCGAGCTTGAAGTCTTTCGGGGAGTAGTACTCATCCACTTCCTGTTTTGAAACCTCCAGCACACAGCTGGGAAAGTTCTCTGGGTAAAAAAAGAATATGAATACCATCGTGTTTATTGTGTCATAATATTCATCTTTTGTTTTAAATCCCTTTCATGTTGTGTCATTTTTTTGCTTTTTTAATAATGCTGGTTATTTTTTTTGCATCTGAGTTATAATGTTAATTTTTTTGTCAAATGAATGGTGCAATACATAAAATTACATTGTATTGTATCTTTTTGTATGAAACACACTATATAAAAAATAAATTAAATTATAATAATATACAATCGGAGTGTGGTACATAAAATAGCTGACAAAAATATAAGTTGCTGTATGTGACTGGATACAAAGAGACACTGGACCAAAGCATTGTATCAGATCTAATGAAATGATATATGAAGCTAAAAGCAGCCCACCGCTGCTTCTCACCAGACTCTGGTTTGATTTTCTTGGGCAGCTTCAGTCTGCGCATCAGGACAGGGAAGGGATCCCGCCCGCTGTTGGGTTTGTGAATCTCTCTGACCTCTACTGTGTCGTCCGACAGGAAATAATTGATGGTTACAGGCCTGGTGTCCCCATACAGAGAGTCAGCATCGTCCCACAGGGCAAAGAAACGCAGCACCTGACCAAGAAGAGGTTATGAGCTTGAAACTAGAATTGGAATGCTGATATGTAAAATCTCAGTGTACACCAGGGTTCCCACACCTTCTTAAATGACTAATTGAAAGGTCTTTTTTTAAGACTTTACAGGCTCAATTTCCTTGAATTCAACACGATATAGTTTGAGACACGGATCAAAGTTAAGAGAGAGGTTTGAAAGTGGGAACACTTCTTTTGCTCTAACATATCATTTTGAAGTAAATGTTGAATGCAGAATAATGATCATCTACATTTAGATTGGTTTTCTATAAACCCTCACTTTCATTAAGCTATGTTGTCTGTCACTGGGCACGAGATCTCCCAGGAAGCTCTGCTAGTCCGCCGAAATGAATACATATACAAATAATAATAATAATAATAATAATAATAATAATAATAATAAGTAATCCATCATCACACTATATGTTATTTAACTCTTAACAGTAATTGTAGTCTATTAAGAGTGGATATTTTCAAAAATTGAATAATATGCCATCATTGTAGATCATTGTTGCTTTCTAAATAGCTTGGTTAGGAGATATCGTTGTACTCTGCCTCTTCGTTAATTGTTGTTCAGACAGGGTTTGCAATGGTTACCCAGTGAGTTTAGAATGGAGGGAATTTCCTATACCTTACAATCCATGGTGAGAAACTGTAGGGCGTGGTTGAATTCGGAGGGTGTTGTGAAGGAAGGCTGAAGGTTTGTGCGTTGTTCGCTGTAAGCATCCGCAGGCGTAGACTCAGGATCATTCAGAACAATTCCCTCACTCTCCATGAATTCCTATATATGATCAATGAGAGAAACAGGTAGACAATATAGGGTATACTCTATTTAAAACATGTGTATATTTTTGTCTCAGTGAGATTATTCATACAGGTGAGTGTTGTACCTTTGTAAAAGCGTCACAATCTGTGATGTGGTACTTGAACCCATACACCTCCAGGTCTATGCCAAGGTTCAGGTCTTTCCACAGGTGATGATCTCCATGTTCGTTCTTGGGGAGACGCTGGCGTTTGATCCGTTTCCCCTGCGGCATCCCAGAATTCTGCACCGTGGGCTCAATGATGCAAATGCTGTCATCCTCAAGGTAGTAGTAAATGACCACGGAGCGCACACGGCAGTCCTCTTCAGGGGAGTACATTTTTTCCACAAAGTATGCATAGAAGCGCAACACCTACGAGACATGCGAGTGGGGAAGAACAGACAAAGGGGGAATTTGATGGTCGACAAGAAAAATCTTCCAGTTCTGGAATTTTGTAGGTGCTATTTTACCTTCTTGTCAAGGGCCACATGAGCTGGGATGAAGACTTTAGGGAGGCCCTGCTCATAGGAGCCATAAGTCATGTCTTGTGTCTGAAGGGACAATTCACTGATCTCCTGCTGGATCAGCTGCTCTGATAAAAGAGGATCCTGTCCAATGCCCGCAGTGGAGCGACGGGCCAGAGTGTAGCCATTCTTGTAGACCAGTGTCTGTGGACGATGGAAGGCTGACTTCTGCAGAGAAAGATTATTGATGATTGATGATGATTCTATGTAGCCACTGGTGAAAGTATGTTTACTCAAGTACTGTAATGTATTTCCATTTTCCTCTACTTGTTACTTCCACTCCATTACATTTTGCAAATATTGTACTTATACTCTTCTACATCTGTTTGATAGCTTTGGTTACTAGTTACTTTGCAGATTGCATGCTGCATTAGGGCCAAAGTCTAACATTTTTAAATGAATCTATTTGTCGGATGAGAATCAAAATTCCTTTATAAGTCCCGCAAATGGGGAAATGTGTGTATCACAGCGGCCAAAGGACAGTTCAATTTAACAATAAACAATAACTACAGAAGGCAAGTTCTGAAGAACTTGCAGTTGTGAATGCTCCCTGTTGACCAGCTGAAGCCAAATGCAGATATTGCAGGCTGTGAAAACTTTGAATAATGTCCAGAACATCTAAAAACTGTGAAATGATGTAGAATTTATTGAAGAACTAAGGCCAAACTGAATTGGTGGCTTTAATTTATTTGAAGTCTTGTCTGAAGAGAATGAAGCTACGTAATAGTTTGGTGAGAATGAAGTATTACAAATAGAATATAAGCTTTGAGCCAAACTGAAACGCTGACTTGAATTTGTGTTGAAAAGCAGCTGATGGAGTATGAAGAGATGTTACAGTGAGAATGAGTCAAATACTCTGAATCAGACTTAGAAATTCAATAAATCTCAATATATCGATGATTGGGAACATTTCAATATTTGAATGGAGTTTGTGGCTTGAATGAATGAAAAGATAATAGTTAAAAATAGTTAAAATGTTGGGAAATATACTGTGTGTGTTTGTGTGGTCATGTGTGCATGCTTACGCGCGCATATCTGACTACATTTGTGTGTGTATTAAACTGACTCATTGATAAATCTGTCTCTGTGTTGGCCCAGCTGGTCTCCGTTGCCACGGTGATGATAACGGGTTGGTCCTGGTAAGGGACTGTGAGAGTTGATTTAACAGTGATTTCAGCTGAGGCTCACCTGACGTTAACATGCTTCTCCCTCCAAAACAGTAACTGCTGTCACTCAAATAATGACATGGCAGAACTATGAGAGTCTTGTGAGCACTTTGTCAAATTTTTGTATGTGTGTGTGGTCAAAAATGTGTCCTGTGGAGCAGTTTAGAAAAGTGGATGTGTCTGCCTGCCTCCAGATATTTTTCCTGTCAGTTTAATGGGACTTAATGCGGCAGTTTGATCGGTGTTCCTGTCAGTTAAACCGCCCACGAGCCAAAAGTTTTTGTCCGATTGGAGATCCACTGTAACACCAGCACGAGTGTACCTACAAGGTGATGTTTTCATTTTTTTCTGCTGGAGTGAAAACTGTGGAGTAGGAAGACGAGGTTTTCTGAATTTGGCTCCTCCACTCTGGCTGTCAGCATTCCACCACATACACACCAATGCAAAAAGCTCAAAGTGGCTGAAAAGTTGCCAACAGTTAGTCATTTTTAGCTTATTGCATCCTGTTTTAATACACTGCGACAGTTATTCAACATAAGACTTGTAGCAATGCAGGAATTCCATTACAGAAAGATTACAGCGACTTATCTTCCAAAACACAAACACCTTATTGTTAATCAAACGTTAAAAACGTTACGTTACCCACAAACATACTGAATTAAGCTAGCTAGTGGTTATATCTGCAGCAACTTCAAGCAACCCACAGTCTTACCGTTGCATCCCGAAAAGAGTATCCTGGTAAAAATGGTAGCCCGGGGCTGTTCCAGTTCCACGACATTGCTCTTGAAGTATGTTCGTCGACTTCCTCACCTCTACACGATGTTTAACAGTATTATTTTCGTAAAAACGTGGATTAAATTAGGTTTTGTTAGCGTGTGGACGTTAAAGCTTCAAGCAGCTCCCCCGAGGTAAGTTTACTGTCTCCATGGAGACGCACGAGAGCAAAAATTTCGAGAAACGTTTAGATACATTTAAAATCCGAAAACTGAAATAATTTCAGAGTGAAAAAAACCTAGAAATAATATCTAGGTTGACCAAAAAAAACACCAAACAAATAAAAAACATTAAAACGTAAAGTAGCATATCATTCTTAATATCGAGATGTTTTCATAATTATTGCTTTATTAATATAGTTCTTTGTTGAGTGCTGCAATAATCAATAATCTTGAAAATGATTTGCGATACCTAAAAATAACTTAAATATATAAATTAGTACTTCATTCTATACACTCAGTTCAACTAACTGCAGAGCTCTGGCTTCACCAGCAGGGGGCGAGCAACACCAACCAATCCCACTGATGAGTTCATGATGACCTTGTTCTACAGTGTTTACTCAATATATCTGTAGTGTAGTATTATATCATTATGAGATTAGAAGAGTTCCTTTTTTTCCACAGTACAGGGCAATTATTGTGCATATCTGGACTGTAAAAGAGGCACTGTGTTCATTTGAAGTGACATTTTAAATGCAAAACACGATTTTGGAAGAAAAACAAATGTGCAAGAATAAATAAAACATCAGTTATTTTTTTCAACACAGTTTATTCCAAGCACAGGAGTCATATTTTGGTCTCACTTTACCAGCTATTGGCACATTTGAATCCCATTCAAATTTAAACACATTTAAAAACTGTCTTTATAAAAACTATATAGTGTGGCAGTCTTTATGTGGATGACCCTAATATGTCCTGTGTACTCTCAATTAAACTCTCAGTCAGGAAAAATACCAAGCCGTTCCTCAAAACTGTTATAAATTCTATGGTTGAATCCAGGGCAGCGCAAACAGAACTGGATTGACAATAGCTTATTTTATTAAACTGGCAGTTTGCACGTCCACTGTGAACCTCTTATCAGTGCTGGTTCCTTCTCCAGATGAGCACAAGCATCTGGTTTAGCACTGGTATCTTTGACAAAGGGGCAACAGTTGACACAAGACCTGAAATTTTGCAGGTTTCTGTCAGAGACAGATCATTTCGAAGGCAAATTCACTTGTACAAAATTGGCATATTGTGGTTCCGTGCAAGTGCAACGTGTGACAGAGACATTCAGATGTGACATAAGCTCCACCTCAGCAAAGCTACAGTAATGATAAAAGGGAAAACACACATGATAAAATAAATTCCGGATATCCGATTCAAAACCTCTTTGAGGCTCTTTATTTATATGATAGTTTTCTAATTCTTTTCTTTAAATGCTGACATAAGCCGTTTAAAATGGGCCGATCCCCTTCTTAGGAAGCAAACACATCAACCAAACACAGAAACAATAGGATTGCATCCCTGAGGTGCCAGACAACCTTCGCCAAGTATAAAAATATCTCATAATAAACCATACTTGAGAACAAAAATACACAACATCAATAAACTATTAAATATTATAAAATAGATTTCATAAAGGGTTGAGATGAATTCCCACAAAAAAAATAATAATTTGGTTTTGAATGAAGTTCAAAAGGCAGCGTGGTTAGAATGTGGAAAGATTGTCTTACATTGTCCAGAGTACACTTCTTTCTGCCTTACGCTGCCCCTCTGTGAAGTCAACACTTGAATACTGGAGGTTGCCGAGCGTAAAGCCCCAAGTGTCTTTTTCGCAGCTGCCAAACGTTCTGAGGCCTCGGTCCTTCAGTCACCATGTAGTCTCGACAAGCCTGCGTGTGTCTAAGGCAGCTAACCCATAAATCCCCACTTCAAAAAGGCCTGCAGAGGTCACGGGCAAGGCAGTGTAGCCTTTCACCCCTCGTTTCCGGCAGAAAGAGGTGAGCTTACCACGCAGAGTGGGAGCTTATTCTCTTACTGAAGGGGGTACAGCTTATGATACCCAGAGGAATATACAAACCAACAGAGAGGGAGGACTTTCTTCCCAAGTCTGCAATAAAGTCTGCAATACCTTCCACTGTCCTCATCAGTGTGAGTCACTTTTGCATGCTTGCTTATAAAGCTTCATAAGGGTCACGTCTCTTGCCCTTTTACAACCCAAGTGCGTCCTAAATTTTGTTCAAGTCAAGTAAGCTGTTTCGAGAGAAGAAGCCTCTCAGTAATACCGGTTGAGGCTCCGCGTCCCGGGGATGTCAGGCTGCCCATTCATCCATATCTCTCGGATGATCCGCTCCCTCTCCTCGAGCCTCTGTGCTCTCTCCAGCTCCTCTGCCGACGTGAACACGTTCATGTTGAGCGTACGCTCGAATCGCCGGTGCCGCCGAGCCGACAGGTCCGAGGTGGTGTCCCAGTCCGAGTCTGAGTCGCTGGAGTCAGAGGACGAGTCGGCGGGGCGCGCCCGTTTCTTGGCGGGAGGTCGCTGGCGGGGTTGGC
>OMLP01024221.1:15386-40367 GCA_900302685.1 Spondyliosoma cantharus | reverse complement strand
GTGAGGAAGAGGCCCAAACACACACCGCAGACGAAGAAGAGCGCTGCCCTCTCCGGGTGGTCTGTTATGGGTGAGGAAGACAGAAAACACGTCAAACTTTTAATTGGATCTTTGTGACTGATGCTGGATCTCTTGTTTCCCTCTGACCTGTTCAGCTGCGTTGTTATGAAATATTTTCGCATGCTGGCTCACTGACTGTCATGAACACTGGCTGCAGACTCACGGTTCATATTACTCAAATCCTTAGTTTGGTCTCTTGGAAATGTCTCACAAATTCTGCTAACCCTGCTAAGTACTGTACTTCTCCTTCCTCTTGTCTTCAGAAAGATATTTTTTTATGTTGTTAATGTTGGTTAAAGGGATAGTTCACCACAGATTTAAAACTGTCTGTCCTGATGTATATAATATAATATAATATAATATAATATAATATAATATAATATATCTTTTTTTTACATTAGACCCTCAGACAGTTTTTCCAAATGCAAAGGGGAATAAACTGTAAATATTAGTAACACATGTTTTAAATATGTCCAGTTAAGGTTTTCTTTTTTAATAAAACACCTAAAGGTCATACATTATTGTGATTGGTTTAATATTCCCTCAATAAAATGCTTTATATTAAAGCAGGTTGTTAAGTTTTATTGCAGCTTTCTTAAGTGAGAAAACTTTTCTAACACGTTTAAAGCTCTCTTAGCTGACCCAACATGATTTTAATCTATGGACTGTATGTTTATTTGACTGTACGCCTGCATTTCATTATGTATAAACTGTTTATTTGAGTCACAGAATGGCCTCATAATAAAACAGGAAGTATCCAAAGACAAACTATGGCAGCGTCTGTTCTAGCAGCTGGTTGAAGCAGGTGACTGACAGTGTGTGTGTGTGTGCGTGTGTGTGTGTGTGTAAGGTGTGTATGTAGTTTATCTCTGCATAACATCTGCATTCCTCTGGCCCACATTAACCCACCTTTCAGTCTCAGGAAAAAGGAAATGGGGGATATTACCCCAAAAGATAACGTGCCACACACAAGTAGCACACTTGAAACCTCACTCTCGCATCTCAGTGTTACTTATATCACTCTCCCGAGAAGTAATCGGATACAGCACTTTGCAGATTAAGATCCGGGCCCATAATGTAACACCGAACACAAGATTTTATGACCGTTGCCCTACCTGATATATAAGTGTAGGCCGCCAGCGCGTTGCTGATGAGGGGCATGTTGGGGCTAGAGGTGGAGTTGATGATGGGATTCATGCCTGGAGGCTGAAGCGGACTTTCTCCTCCTCCGGGTTTGGAAAACTTCTCCTCGTTGGGGTTCGTCTCCCTGATCTTCTTTCTATCTGCAAAAGACGATACAGCAGGAAGGTTTAGTTTAACAGCACAAAGTGGGTACAATTCAAATGCTTTTTAGACCCAGATGTTACAGAATAAACAGAATATGAGTGTATGACCTCTATGGAAGCCCAAATTTCAAATGACAATGCAAACTTGAAAATTAAAATATAAATTGGATTATTGCATTTTTACTTTTACTCAACACATACATATGTAGACAATTCTAATTGTGAAATTACATTTTCATTTTCAAGAACGTTCCATATTTTCCAAAATGAAAATGAAAATCCAGCAATAAAATCTGCATTTTCACTTTCATTTCTTCCTGTGGATGTTGCATAACCATGCGGAAATAGGAAATACAGACTTTCTTAATTAACAATGATAACATAAACTTGAACATGAAAATGTAATCTCACAATGGCGTTAGGTTTTTCCACAAACAATATCTATGTGTTGTTTGAGTAAAAATAAATATGAAAATGCAATAATCTAACTTTGTACCAATTGTTGCTATTGTGGAATTACATTTTCATTTTCAAATTTGCATTATAATTTTAATAAAGCCCCTAATGGGCCTCTCCACTGAAATCAGATCGATGTCTGGGTCATGTTGTGGTGAGATGGAAAGTCAAAACTTGTTGCAAAGAAAATAATTTAAGATTTAATTTGATGTGCAACAAGGTTTGATTTGAAGCAGGTTTACCAGAAAAACCAGAGGATAAATTAAACTGTTTGGCTGCAGGCCTCTGAAAACAACCCCCAAACCAGAAGGTTTAAAACGATCATTGTAGAACGTGAATACATCCGGAGATCAACATCTGTGGGCCCACGTTCAATGACACACAGGAGTGGGTTCATTACCGCATGCACAGTCAGACTGTGACGGCGCTATTTCAGTCATTTACAGTAAAATAAGAGCGTATTGTCTCTGAGGCATTGTGACTACAACATTCAGACCACTGAGTCATCTGCAGTCTCTCGGTGGTTTTTCGTATTTTAGGAGATGCGCTCCTGATAAAAGATGCATCACTCATAAAGACACACACATGTTCACAGAGAGTTGTGTGATTCAGAAGATAACACAACATCCGCTTCTGTCAAACTCATTCTGACTCAGGCCGTTAAGAAACAGATCGCCACATGGGAAAAGTTTGCACTCTGGCAACATTTCAAAAGCTCCCCCTGGAAATCTCAGAAAAACTCTCTATTTATAGACGGGGGTGACTGTTTCCTCCTCTGGATTTTCACCACAGATTCTTTCAGTGTTTACATGCTGGCTTGTGTTGTGTATAGCCAGAACGGGGGAGCTGAGATCAGAGAACAGAGTGATTTGATTAGTCAGATACTCATTTTCTGAGCACAGTCTCATCTGGTTAACCTGAAATGGGTTTAGGTGGGTGAGAGTAACTTTAACTCCATGAATAAGCGTTGCATCACTGAAAAAACAACCCTTATGTTAAGACTGTCAAAACAAACAAGAGCATTCAGTCCTGTGTGCACGTGTGCATAGTCATATTTACATGCTTGATTTTTTTTTTCCGGTGATCTGTCACACACACCGGTGACCTCTAATTGCAGAGCCTCTAAGGTGTGTCAGGCTTCTCTTTATCTGATAAATGCAGTTTAGACAGGAATCGCTCACTGAGGAGGTAAGTGTTTCCACCTGGACCTACTGTTGTGGTGCACACATCAGCTAACATTCGACCAATGGACCACAATCTCTCTGTTGAACACGTGTAAAAATAGGCAGACAAATCATCAACAGAAAACACAAAGTACGTAACGATGGAAAATACGTCAATTGCTCTTTTGATTGAATGATTTAAAATGATGAATTCAGGTGAAATCATTATTAATAACCCAATTTCTTCGTATAAATATAAAAAATGTGTTAACACAAATGATCTGTGTCGTACAGCCTGTTCAGCATTGTATGTTTTCAGCACCAGCAACAGAGGTGTGTTTAGAAGACACATAAGAGGAACTGGGTAGTAAACTGACTGGGAATATTCAGTACAGTACATCATGGCTGAAGAGCCAATAAAACAGGACTTCACTTAGAGAAAGATTCCAGGAAAAAGACTACATCGTAGTGGCCAAATAATCACTGGGAGAAACGCCACAGCAACAAGCAATTTGGACCAAAGATGGAGACAATAAAAAGTAAAAGGAATTTTGTGGTTTCTGACTTTAGCCTCTTTAACCTTTCTAACGGGTGGGTCAGCTCCTACAAAATGGTCTTGCCCTGCCAAGTAGTGTTGGAATTCGTAAAGTTTTATTTTAAAGTCCAGACGAGATCCGAAAAGACACTTCCAAAAAAGCCATGAGGTCTTTGACTTGAATAATTCATACATACATCAAGAAACACATGACAGATAAGTGAAAAGACAGGGATCAAAAATCAAGAACGTAGAGTGTAAGAGCATATGTAAAGGGCAAGTTAGTGTAAAGAAAGCCATCTTCAGCCTTTGGATCACAACATTTTGGAAATATGTTTAACCAATTAACTAAGATAAAGACAAAGCTGGAGCTAGCAATCAGTTCGGCTAGCTTAGCTTAGCATCAAGACTGCAAGTAAGAGGAAACAGTTAGCCTGGCTCTGTAGAAAGGGAACACCTCTGAATAATATGCTGGCCAAGTTTTATCCTGGACTACTTTTTAGCAGGGAGTGGTGGTCTTCACTGGTTGCCAAGCAAACTAATGGTGATAACAAGTCTACAGAGAGTCACTGCTTTCGCTCCAAGAAATAGTTCCCTAACTATATGTTGGCCCTTGGATGACAACATTTTGGATATATGCTAATTTGTTTCTCACTTAGAGTTGGATGAGAAACTAAGACGAAGCTCTGAGCCAGCAGCCAGTTAGGTTAGCCTAGCTTAGCATAAAGACTGGAAGTACGAGGAAACAGTTAGCCTTCCACCTAGCACATCTAAAGCTCACTAATTAACATAGGCTAGCTAGGCTAAATGTTGTTGTTTGTTTATAACTATAAGTTATGGATTTATGGGAAGTTGTGTCCTGCATTATTTCTTGGCTGTGTGCAGTCACTTTGAGGAGTCACTGCACCCGGCCAAGAAAGAGTTCCACACATGTTCTTTGTTCTTCTGTCGGGGTAGCTGTATTCTCCCCTGTTGAATCTTTGTGCTAAGCTAACTGGCTGTTGGTTATAGCATGTATTGCGCAGATATGAAGATGCAAAGTCAAACTATTCCTGGGAAAATCATCCAGCTGTTTAGTGAACAGATGTTGGTCAAGCAGAAGGATCAAATCTGTATCTTCACATCCATCCCTTGGCCCAGTTGAAAATAAACAAAGAGAAAAGAGACAAATGATCTGACAAGATCACATATTTACAGTAAAATGTTTCTTGTTCCGCCTTCATATTCTTCCCTTCATGTAGTTTCATCCCCTATCAGTGCATCAGAGATGGAAACAGGTTTTTCTCGATGAAGCCGGTGCGAGGAAGTGAAGTCAGTCATGCGTTGGGAACTGTCAGTACGACAGCACACATCTCCTGTCCTCTCTTAACTCCTCATTTATTCGTCTATCCTCCTAATTAGTACAGTGCCGGTAGCTGAGCAGAGTACTTGGTGTGCTGGACACACGCCACCATCCCTCATGAATAAAGCTTTGTTTAAGCTTCCTTCCTTGCTGGCATCTCCTTTATTTTCTCTTTCATTTGATTGTTCTCGTTCTGTCTTCTCTCTCTTTCTCTTTATGGGAGAACAGGCTGATTTAGACTGTGGTCACGTCTAAGCGCAATCATTGGCTCTTGGGAAGCAGTGTGTTTTTAGGACCAGTGATCATAAATGGTCCAAACCGATGGCTCTCCTCGGATACATGTGGAAACAGTTGAACCCGTGTGACTTTATATACATACATATATGCCCCGACTTGAGACCTGAGTTACTGTTTCTCTTGATGCCTGGGAGGCCTCGGGACTGTTTAGTGTTAACTGCTCTCCGTGGGAGGCTGTGAGTGTGTGTCAGTGTGTGTGTGAGAGTGAAATAAGCTTATATCCTCACCTGGAACAGTGTCGGGCCTTTTGACTGAGCTCCCCTCCGGAGGGCTGTCTCCCACTATGTTGGGGTCATGGGCGCTGGGTGGAGGGGAGTACACCGGCGGTCTGGGTCCCTGCTCCTGGAGCAACTTCTTTGGGACTTCAAAGAAAAGGATAGGTGGAGCAAAGGAGGGGAGGGGAGGGAATCAGAGAACGAGACACAGAGGATAATTAGATAAAGTCTGATTTGAAAACAATATGTGCACATGCAGTCATTTCTATTCCAACTTGTCAATATTATCTGCTGATGTTCATTTATCACAGCTGTATCTATATAATCAGTATTTCTGTAAAGAAAAACAAATACTATATTAATGTTTATGTGTTTTTGACCTTGTTTAATATATCGAGAAAACATGACATTTCCCAAATACAAAAAGTGAGTATTCATTTGAAGTCATGTTTCCATTATTAACTTTCTGTCTTTGGTCACCACCTCACCACCCCTATCACCCAATCTCTTCGGTACTTTTTGTGTAATCCTGCTGACAAACCAAACAACCAAACAAAAGTGAAATATATCCTCCTTGGTAATGAGAGTGAAAGTAGTTAAACTATATAGTATATAGTGCTGGGAGAGTAAGCAGCAGCTGTAAATGGCATGATGGCAGTGATTCACACACTCCTCCTGAACTTGCGCTCTGATTCCCGAAAGTTATGCTGCCCCCTACTCCTCCTCCTCCTCACCCCCATCACATCCTCCCCACCTCACAGTGTCCTGTGAGTCAGGGAGTCTGCACTCTTTCCCCCAGACACAAACCCACAGTGCAGTGGGCTATACATTCCTGCCCGCTCACATGTGGTTTCTGGAGGCCGGGCCACGCTCCGGTCACTGTGTTGATCAGTGGTGATTTACAGCTCGACAGATGACCGGCCGTCCAGCTTTCTGTCAGTCTGACCGTTTGCCGTTCGTGCATTGTCATTGCTCGGCACAAACAAATGGGCAATGACGAATAATCAGCTGCCGGGTTTTGCTGACATAAGTAGCACTAATAGTGGAACTGCGACATGTGATTTAGGGTAAAAGTGGACCATTTGTTTAAAGGCTGATGAATAAACACGCTGATCAAATTTCCAGAGACGGATTTTGGCCGTGGCCCAAGAGTCAATCAAAGTGCAGGAAGGAGCAGAGCAGACCCCACAAAGCTTCGCTCCACTGTTTATACCCTGGACACGTTACAAGATTTTTCCAATTGTAAGTAATGAGGAAAAGACTGAGCAGGAACATTTAACTGCTTACACCTAGGGTACAGATGATTTTAAAACATGCAGTATTTAGTTTTAGACTGACACACGTAACAAACAGCCATATATGAGCAGTAAAGATGGGAGATGGAAGTTGTTTTGTGGTACATCTGCAACGAGGCTCCTTAGAAGTCATCTTCCCCCACACCTAGCTGGCTACATTCATTAAATAACGAAAGAGAAACGGAGACAAGCTTGGATGGGATTGATGGAGCTGTGCACGTTGTTGTAAGTCTTAGTTTTCAGTCAGATTTATCACACAGAGATCCGATACATCCCGCAGAAACATTTTTTACTGTGATATTGTAACGCTAAACTGTTGCACTTGTGGTTTATGCAGTGATTTGCACAAAGAAAGGCACACAGAGATGCAGAATTCAGCAGCAGGGACATGAGGGTTGCTGGTTCAAGAGCTGCTCGGACCAATCTATATGGTGTGTGTACTGGTAGCAGGAGCTCAGTTCACTCCCCTGAGCACAGCAGAGGTGCCTTTGAGCAAGACATCAAACCCTGCTGCTCTCCATTAATGCATGTGTATCGGATTCCCCCTGAGAAGGGATTAATAAAGTATGCCTTCTTCTTCCAACCTCTGTGTTATCAAGCACACCAGCCCGTGTTTATGCCAGTTTTAGTTTCCAGTAGAATATGACGCACTTCGGTTCACACTCAAGATCAAGGAAAAACCTGCAGTTGTAAATCAGTTGAAAAAAATCCAAAATGTAACCTGTTCCATGTTGGTGGAGAGGCCGCTAAACACTGTGTCCTAACTGCATGCGACGTGACTGAGGGTCAGCCATATAATCGGCATGATCATTTTTATTATTATGATATTAATTGTCTCAAATTAGAGCGTCCTAACTGGCTCCAAACGACGTGGCACGCTGCACGCCCTGTTTCTAATTTAATTCCCGGCGCATGCATTAAAAGCGCAACATAGACAAGATTCGGTTGATTCATGAAGTTGACTGTTGGCTTTACTTTAGGTCATTTCCAGTAGAGAAACAGGATGCCCCCCCCCCGTTGCCATGCATACCATATTATCCTCTGTATGGAGCGATGCACATGTGAGAGGAAAAGTTTATGATGATATCTTACTGCAGCCAATCAACAGGGCCGGTTTACTGATTGACTTCAAAGAGCCCCCTTGAATCTGGTTCCAGACTTTTGCTTTTCTCCTTGCCACGAGCAAAAAGGGCAGGAGGTCGATGCCAGACTAATAGAAGCAGTAAATGATTTCTGGTCATTAAATCTGCTCAGGCGGCTTCACCTTACTGCGCCGGGAGAGTTCATATGGTGTCAGGTAGGGTGCCAGTTGTAGAAACATATACTTTTACATTTAAATACCTCTCTGTAATTGCATCATCTCATGTGGCAAACCGCACCAATCTGTCGCCTAAATAGGTTAAAAAAACCAAGAATTTGAAACCCTGTTTCATCCAGGTCTGGTTGGCACACGCTGAATAAACAGAGCTCCCCACATGTGGAGGTGAAAGAGGCAGAGAAATGAAGAAATAGGATTCGGGCCTGGGCAGCTCCGCCTGTCCGTCCTCATCAGTCTGACACACTAATCATGGGTCTTAAAACTCCCCCACTGCCACGCTGCCACCATCCCCACGCCACGCCCTGATTACAGCCTTCTGATTGGCCCTAATTGGCTGCACATGTGGCCCAGGGTCACAGCTGACAGACGCCATGATGTGACACACACACATTTTTACACATTTAAGGGACGTGTACGTGAGATATACTATAGAGAAGCACATGCACACTCTCAGCCATACCAGATGCCTGCGCACATAGAACACAGATATCTATCTTTCCAAACAGCCATTTCTCATGTTATGTTTGTCCGTGGACTTATTTTGTTGGCAACAGCCAGTACAGTACAGCGAAGTGACTGCTGCTTGTCTAAAAATAATTGTCAAAAGGCAAAAAACCTCTCGAAGCAAGCGGCCGCAACCACGAGCAAGGAGCCAAGCAGTAAAAAAGTGAAGCAGTAAAAGAGAGAAAGAGGAGTGCAAGGGAGAGAAACCGAGGACATAAATCACACTCCACGGCCTGCATCATAATGGCATGGTCACATAAGCGCATGCTAAATGAGTACTCGCAACTCTTAATATAACTGCACAAAACGGGAGCCGTGCCAGCGCTGTACCTCTCAGAGCGCCGGGTCGCCACGGGGAGCGAAGATACGAGGCGGGAAAAAGAGTGCCCATAACAATGGCCCGTGTTTACACTGGCAGAGCCCAGCTTTGTTTTCACTGGGCTCTGCAGGCCGGAGTGTGCGTGTGCGTGTGCGTGCGTGTCCGTACGTGTCTGTTCGGCCCGGCCATGTGCTGACCGATGCAGAACACAGTTGGGACAAAGCCCTGTAAGCCAGAAGGGATATAATGAAATATTAAACCACGCTAAATCTGAGATGAGATCAGACCCCGGGCCAATAATTTGAACGGAGTTTAGCCTTTAGGAGCGTACACGGGGGGTGCTGCTGGGGACCGAGTATTTTGAAGATCATTTGGGCATGTTTTTAATGCTTGGTCTGATTTAGTTCTGAGATTTTGGATCTAAAATGACAGCTTAATCTTTACTATGACTTCTCTCTCTGAAATCATAATCAATCTTGGGTGAGGCAAAAGCAGGGACTGTGAAGTCAGTCACAGTTGGCGATGCTGAGGAGTCGGTGTATAGCCAGAAAAATGTATCCAGTACTAATAATGGTTTAAAACAATTTTCCACCAGTTTTATGTGACCCAGGTCTGATTGAGATGTACTGTACTATATTCATAAAACTGCAGTGAAAGACAGGGACAGTGTGTGAGAAACATTTGACGGGAGATGGAATTCATTTGCAGCCACATGAAGACTTGGAGAGTTTGGTTCCAAATCAGATATCGACCGTTACAAATTAGCAATGCAGTGGATAACTTAAGAGCTTAGATGACAAAATGCATTACACTTCGGGCAGTAATTTTCCCTTAAAGGGGCATAAAGCGTTTTGGCAAGAAAAACAAAAAAAACAGGGTGCATTGAAACAATGTGCTGATTTTCGTGTGCATGTGTGTAAGAAGTTGAGCAAAAGCGTCTGGTTTCAATCAGCACACAGCCAGTGCCTACTTAATCTGCAACATTAAAGTGCTGTCGAAGACCCAACATTCATTTGATACACACACACACACACACACACACACACACACACACACACACACACACACACACACACACACAGGCAGAACCTCAAAAACTCAAATCAATGTTTATAGACACACTCCCAGAAATGCTTTTTATTCTTATTCTTTCTCCTGCTTCAGACACCCCATAGAGAGGCATGCAGACATTTGCCTGCTCGTGCACTCACATCACCATTTTTCACTTAGCTAATGGCATTCCTGCAGAACAACATGCAAGGTGAATAGGGCAGGAGCTGAAGGTGTTGAGATTGCATTCCTCCTCTGCCTCCCTTCTCCTTTTTCTCTCTAACCCCCGTAACGCTCCTTAACAGCATCCAGCTGACAGCAGCTGATTGGGATCGAGTGTGTGTGTGTGTGTGTGTGTGTGTGTGTGTGTGTGCACTTTTGACACACAAGAGATGGAATGTCTATTCATTATAAATTGTGAATTGTTTGGATGAGGACGGCACAGGATAAGGACTTGAGTGTGTGACATTACCTTCATGTTTGTCTTTTTTCCAAATGAACGCACAACCTCGACCTCTTACCGTGAAAATGAATGACCGCATGAGTGTCAACATATCGAAAATGAACGTGTGCCTGCATGACTGAGAGCACAAACATCATAGGGCATGATTAACACACTCATTCCTGTCTTGTGTGTACAGTGTGGACCAGGTTTAAGGTCTGGGAGAGTGAACTCTATCAAGGCACCGGCGGTGTGAGCTGGGTGCTTTTTCTGGTTCTGCTCCATTTTTATGTTAGTGTGGGCAATCTGACCCACTCTGAGACTTTATTAGGTTTTGTTGCGAGTGTGTGTGCGTCTGCTAGAGAGTTACAACACAAACTGGGACGACTGTGGTAACCTTAAAGGAGCCTTAGAGGGGCCTACCAGTGGTTTTGAAAGATTTAGCCCATTAACTGCAGACTACATCTAATTTACGCGACTGTAGACAGCTTCTCAAAGCACGCCATAACTTTTACATTTAATTCCCACCTTCAAGACAACCACTGATTTACAGTATTTTTTTTTCTAAACGATACACAAGATACAAGAGGATTTTATTTTTCATTTAAATACCAGCCATATAGCCATATATATACAAATATTGGCTTGGATTTGTCAGAAACAGAACATATGAATTACATTTTAAAGGACACAGATTATACTTTTAAATTAGTTTAGGTTCTTAAAAAGTTTTGAAGTGAAAGTGAAACCGCTCACAGGAGCTCACCTCTCCCACAGAAAACACTGCTGCTGAATACCTCATCAGTAGTCCCGCCCCTTATTCTGTGACTTCCTGACATCACACTATGTAACCATGTCACACATTTGCATAATTTAAGACCACTACTGGAAGCTGAATGTCAATTACTGTAGTCTGTACTGTGCATAATGTGTTTTTTATTACTGTGTGATATGTTTCTAACCAGTTTGTGAAGCCAACGGCAAATTTCCACATTTGCAGACAATACAGATTATTATTATTTATGTATGCCTTAATACATGTGTGGATAAAAATCAGTACGTTGATGTTTTAAATCTATAGACAAACAATGTCTATGAATTGGATGTGCACCACCAGGCGAACTGCCACCAATGTGTCCTTTAGCAAGGCACTTAATTCACGCAAAACCACTTCTGGAGCTAATCTCAGGCCACTGGTGGAAAACTGCCGATGTTCACTGCCTGGTTGTTTGTATGAATGAGAAGCAGACACAGCTCAGAAAATGAAGTTATGAGAACCAACCCTCAACTGCTGGAGATCTGGAAAAAGTTCAGCTTTCTCCCTTTTGGCTCAGATGCACGACTGCTTAATCAAATCAGTGGTCTCAAGTTATCCAGTCAGTGTAGGAAAAGCCCTGAGTTGGCAGGAGCTTCTTGTGACAAGATCTGCTTGTATGCAGTATTCTCTCATACGATGCAGGTAAAGTCTTATGTGTGGAGCAACACATATCTGGATGGTGGCATAGTCTTAGCGAGGGCTGCAAGTGCATTCCACGATGGAGAGAGTGGAACAGCTCTGCCCTCCATCCGACTTCACCAAGCCCTCTGGCCTACATTCAGCTACACAGCATAGAATTCTTCCCCATTTACTTTAATGGATAACACACATCCCCTCCGCTGTGAGACACCCACAAATGCATATAGATGCACACACACACACATACACGCAGAGATGCCGCAGCATGGGCCCTGAACGTAATCACTCTCACTTCACCACAGCCATCAGTTACACTCCACAATCCCAGCTGTTTTGGTTATTTAAACACTCCTTGTACGCCGCACATGTGCACACACACAGTTGGTGTTATTAACATGCATGCAGAGACAGAAACAGATGCTCTGTTGACAGTGTGGGGTCATAACAATCAGCAATCTTCAGTTGTGAAGCCCAGCCCCCCCTGCCTAAGACCCCACACAGACACACAGAATCCTGCTGATGTCTCCAACACTGATCATATCCACAACCTCCACCCCAGGAGGTGCTGAGCATAGTAATCACATTACACAAGTACACATCCATTCCCACCCTGATCATCAGTGGATCAAACATCTGTTGGTATTTTTTGGGATGTGGTTTGTTTTTGTAACTTATAAAAATTGGTCTAATAGGATTTACTTTGAATGACTCAGATGAAAACTGTGATCTGGAGCCTCCTTTATATAAATGTTCTTACATTTGTACATGAACTTAGTCTCAAGCTAATTTCCAATTGTGTGCTTACAATTTTATGTCACGTGCCTTGCGTTTTCCCCTTAAATGATGTCAGCACAAATAGGTGAGAGTCAGGAATAGCCATGGAATCACGGTGGTGGCAGTGGTAGGGGAGATTGAAGCCAAACATGTATTACTGAGTGGACTAAACAAACAAAGCATAACATACGGCTTGGGAGTCCAAAAATAATGACTGTAAGTCCGCTAATTCTTCACACCTTAAATCAATAATTCCTCAAGCAAAGTTCACCAGCAGCATGAACACACACGCTCCCTGAACTGCCCTGACATAACCAGCAGGAAAAAGCATTTAAGTCAAGTAAGTTTTCAAGTTAATTAGAAGGATTCTGGTAAATAACCAGATACTCCAGATATTCTTGTGTACTGTATTGTGATCAGCATCTTCTTTTGATCCGCTCACTTCTTATCTGCAACTTGCAGAATTACGAGTTACGCAAAAGTTGTCTTTAAAACAAAGCCTTGTATTAATCCCTCAGTCCTGGAATATGTTATTCCTGGTTCAATTGAGTAAAGAACTTTGGAACTTTGTTTTTTTTAAAGAGCCGTATAAAGTGTATTATTCTTATTATTCTTATCATTACTATTATTGTTGTTGTAATTATGAAATGTGGGAATTAGTGTGTCAAAATCGGTGAAATCATAATTCTAGATGTTAGATTCAGTACATCCCAGTGCAATATATCTCAAGAAGTGCTTACTGTGATATAAATTTTGGAAGTCTACTGTCCATAGATAAACATAACCTGTGACCCCGCCACACTGAATGCTGCCCTCAGATGTTTCTAATGTTTGTGTTTCCACGTCTTTATCAGCTGGACGTGGGAGAGGCCGGTCCGCTGTCGAAGTCAGCACGGCCTCATCATTATCTGATGTTCCACTGGGTCAACAAGGATGTGACCAGCGCTGATTCATCAAACCGCGCCACCCGCCTAAACTCCCTCCTTCATATCAGAGTTATGAGGTAATTGGATGTTGAATTTTGATTGAGTCGGAGAGCTGCTGAGGTTGTCAAATGACTTGTGAAAACAGTGAAGACAGAGGTCGTCATTTGTTGTCACTGACGTGGAACAGACAGAGGACAGATAGTGGCAGGGCTTGTCTAGACGCAATCGTGACAGAAGAGAAGGCCGCAACATTCAACGAGCATGTTCCAGCACATGTCACGGCTGATCTAAACAATGGTGCTATCTTTAGCAGGAGGCAACAACTGGTCGCACAGGGCAGTTCATAAAATCAACACTTGGCAACATAAACGTCTGCTGGGACCTGAGGCATGGAGGATGTTTCAGTGAAAGATAAACAAAAAGTAGGCCAGCTCTATCTTAACCATCGCTCTGAAGATACAAATAGGTCTCTATTTAACTTCATTGTGCATTCACCTTTGTTAATGCGACAGTTACAACTGTTGAGATGAATGTTGACTGTCGACATTCTTTGTTTCTCTCTTAATCTCTCCCACGGTTGAATACATCAATACAAAGGCTTGTAATGAGATCATTAGTGACTAATAGAGCCGGAAAGTGACAATACGGTGGAGCAGGTTTCATTCCAGTCTCGGATTATGTGCAGGCTGACCTCATTTACTGTGTCTCTAAGCAGAATGAGAAAACATGTTATCAGGACAACTACAAGATGACATGATGGTGTCACATGGGCCAATAAGGAGAATGGATTGATTGAAGCAGTCATACCACAATGTCTTGCCTTGAGCAGTGATATAAGTGTTAATAAGACTGATACCTAAACAATGTAAGCTCCTCTGCTGCAGATGTGTGAATGAAGATGACAGTCACCCCCTTAGTTCAGATAATTGACACAATTTATAGTATTTTGATTGTGGAATAGTTAGTAGGTTAGAGAGTATCTGTGATTGTGGCCCTGGTATGATTTGATATTGGCTCAAAACCACATTTTGTCATGTCATTCACGCCTCCTATTCAAAGCCACCAGGTCACACAAGTGTAAAACTCTACACATGCCGACCAAAACAGCTGAACAGAGGCAATTTAGATGAAGTGGTCTTATTCCTGAGCAGTTCTGTTGTGGTTGAAACAGGATTTGACCTTGTTCTGACCCAACGACAAGGCATGACTCTATGTTTGAGCTAACCATTAAAGCCTCTAAATTGATATAAGTGCTTTAGAAACTGAACTGAAGCATGAACTTACAGCACACTGTGATGTCATTTGTAAACCCTTTGTGATGTGGATAACTGTTTTGATGGCTGGCATCATGAGGGTCACATTCTTGTTATTTTTGGAGCCACAAGTGACTATTTTCAGATGAGAGGGTGAGCTGACGATGACATTCAGATTGGATCTGAATGAAAAACCGAGGACAAGCTGTAGCCACGACCTGAAGCGTACCCTGCTTTATCATGTATTTTACTCTTAATGGGACCGCAATTTACAAAATGATCATCATGCTGCGTTGAGGAAGACTTGACACTAATGATTGAGACTATAATCTCATCTGCTGAGGTAATAAATCAAGTGAGAAATGGGGTCATTTTCTCATAAGCTGACATAAAACTTTTCACTTTACAGACCTGCTGGCTTTGTCTTTATTTTATACAGTCAGTTAAACTCAAGAGTCATATATTTCCATCACCGATTTACAATTCCTAACCTTATCACACGGTCGAGGTTGTGTATTTTGATCACGTGAGCAAGTTGACAGCGTATCTGTTCCCAAGATTAAGAGTGTACCAGACTTTTAAAAACAGACTCACAGAGCAACACAAAACGAGAGAATGAGAAGGAGTCTCTTATGAATAACTCAAGACAAGCTCTGCTTCATGGCATCCAAAAACAGGGAGTCCTGAGAAGGTTCACCGAGTTCAGCACGTAACTTGCTGAATAGGCGTCTTTGATAAAGCAAACTCCATTATAGAAGTTTATTGAGAGGCACAGGGACAATGGTATTGTTGTGACGTTGTGACGTACATCCCTGGCGTAATTGGTGAAGTATACTGGTTTGTCAGTGTGAATGTTCTGATTTGCTTTATACTATTAATGTGATGTTTCATTCATGTATATGTACCTGTCTCCCCTTCAAAATCCCTGTGAATGGTCAGCTTCAGACAGTGAGGTGAGTGAGTTCAACATACCTAAAGTGCAACGCCTTAAAAGGGAAATGGACTGCATTAAACGCACAATAAAAGAAGTTGAGGCGGTAAGTGTGACCTCAGAGTCACATGTTGTTTTCTAGACCCTCTTCATAACAACATAACTGGCATTTCAGTAAACACCAGACTGACTAGATTAGATTACAAGCCATTGTACTAAATGACTGAGGACGTACCCATAACAAAATAACACAGCAGAGTGTGTTTTAGCATCTGTGTGTCATTATATGCTCTATGATTTGATGCAGGCCATCGCACTCCATCACTCTCTCTTTATCATTTTGGTAAAACACTTCCACCTGCCTCATCATAACTCTTGTCTTTCATAGGTGCGTCTGCGCCCTGTCATTGTCGGGCAATTAGAAGAGCAGTAAGTGAGAGTGAATCATAAGCAGCGTTGCGTTTTTCGCCAAGTTATACCTTTACGTCTCCGCAGAGAACGAAAAGATGGGAAACCTAAGTAGTGAGTGGGAGTTGGCGTGTTCAGATGAGTTCAACAAAGGGAGGCATGTTTTTTCTCCACGTGTTGACAGGGCGCTGGGCCGTATTAGCGGTCAGGCCTGGATGGAGATAATGACGGTGAGGTCTGGGTCAGCCCGAGTCTGTCATCGGCCTTATCACCACAAATACACACAGCGTACACGCACATGCACATTACAACACCTTTTATTTAGTCTGCCGCACTCAAGCAAGGTATTGTTTGAAATGTTGTGATGCCAACATCAAAATTATACGATATATATTGCCTTTAATTGAGAATACTCACAGAATAGCATCTGAGCATGCATTTATGGACACATTTCAGTTGATATATAAAAAAAAAAGCGTTGAGGATTGATAGCCAGCGCTACACTGGACTGAGCCTGTCTCATCTGAGCAGACTTCTGACATTATTCTCCTCAGAGCCATTATTAGAATCAACTCCGAAAATAGACATTAGCAAGCAGGTGCTATCACGAGCTTCACCGAGCAGCTGGTTGTGATCAAGAGAGAATAGAAACGGTGATGAGATGCAGAAACATTTCCTTTCCTTTCTCCCGTTACGGTTTGGGTTTCTCCACATATAATGTTCTCACTGGGTTCATACATTAGTGCGTACACTCGTTGTGATTGTGCACACGCTCCACATAAATAGCAGAACACTCACGGGGTTCAACAGATGCTGAGATAACTCCGAGTTTCTGAGTCCCATGTGGGCGCAAAGACTTTTCTGGGTATAAAGCTGGTTATCTGTTTGTCCTGCTGTGTCCTGTCCTCTTCTTCTGCCCCTGTCAACTTGAAAAACGTTCTTCAAACAGCTTGAGCCACAACAGATGCAGATGCATTTCCTCAGGGTTAAGAGAGGAGAGAGGAACAGACAGAGAGGGAGCGAGAGAGGCGTGACAGACACAGCGGCTGCCAGAGACACTTTTACAGCAGCCTTTAAAACAAACACCTGCTGCCGTGGCCGAAGCGCCTGGGGAACATCAGAGATCCTGCAGTTTGTAACCGCACGGCTGTGATTAGATAATGAAACTGAGCTAACAGAGTTACAGCATTACAAATGATCTCTTAAGTCCTCAAGTCTCAATTGGGGTTTAGTATTCTGCACAAGCACAAGGAAACGTGCAACTCGAACAAGCAGGTGGGCTGTAGTGGAGGGTAAATGCACATAAAACACTGGCTGCCCACTGTTTAAATCCAGCAACCATGAAGTTTTACAAAGGTTTTAATTGTAAGTGCCTTTAACCTGGGTTCCATCCAGCAGTTTCTTGTGCCCAGTCTGCTTTACACTGGATCACTGAAACACCATATCTTGCAAACAGAGAGTGACCATCAACTCACTTAAGCAACGTGGAACCTGAGGGTATTTTCAGATCTGTTTCCTCTGGTTAAAATCAGTGAAAAGGTTGGTTAACTTAATGTGTTCTCTCCTCTGGTGAGAGCATTCACTCTTCTCATTGGTTAGATGCAGAGGGTGGGTTGGATTTTTTCATTAATTACGTAGCCTATCAAAACCAAAGCGGTGCCAAATTACAGGCAACGAGCGTGTGCACTTACGAGCTCGTACCAAACAATGGCATAAAAAGGGTTGCTTGATTAAGGAGATATCACATCACAATCAGTGCATTTACAGGAGGGATGTGATACCAGTGAACATCTCTCTTTTCCTTCTTCCTGTGTTTCTCTGCGGAGAATATGTAAATGTCAGTAGACGGCAGGGGTAGAACGAGACAAGATAGTCCACTAGTTAATTGATTGTGGATGCTGTCATTCTCGCAGACTTCTCAGACCAAATATTCTTGGGGAACCATTAACATGCCCGGGTGGCCTGCACAAGTAAAGTCTGCGTGTGGGAAACAAAGAGTGGGTCATCATCTAATCAGAAGGTGCGTGGTTTGATCGACTCCGCATGTCTAAGTGTCCTTGGGCAAGATACTGAACTGATGGTGTCATCTAATGCTAGAAATAATTTGGGGTGCTCTGGATAGAAACTAGAAAACTTTTGAATGCAGTCCATTCACAATTATTTAATTCAACCAAACATTAGTATGCATAATGCATATGGTTGAAGGACACGATTTGCTCAAACTTACGGAGTGTTTCTTGTAGTTGGGTCCGACAAAGGTTAGATCACATTCCCACCACAAACAAATCACTCCAGAATCTGTGATGGGACCAATGTTACTTCCTCAAAAAGGGCCTCGTTTCAGTTTTGTGTTCAACTCAACTCATCTCAATTTTATTTATATAACACCTTTCATATAAACATGCAGCTTAAAGTGTTTCACATAGAAAAATTGAAACAACACAGAGCAACATCAACAAAAATATATCAACCCGAATGAATCTCACCACGGGGGAATACAAACTAGAGTCTGATCTGACCGGAAAAACTAAAAATGCCCCAGAACAAGCAAAGCTAGCACAAACATTTCCAAACAAACGTGCAACTGAACGGTGCTGCTTCAAATCCTAATTTGACAGAAAAAGACCACAAAGTAAGCAGCTAGCTATAAACCATTAAGTGAAGCCAGAAAATAAACTGATTGAAGTGATCGAAGCACTGAAGTCCTTAAAGAGAAAGAAAGTTGTTCACTAAATGGTTTTCTATATTATCTGTGTTTTACGACATCGATTGTTTACCAGGCAAACCATGAAAATGCATAGACTAGTTGACAAAAGGTAGAGATTACCCACGCTTCTTTATCGCTCTGACCCTGAATACAGTAACAAATAACTCTCTACCCAACAGGAATCAAACCTCAGTCACAGCTGAGAAGATCTGTCTTCTCAATCCCAGACGCAGCCTAAAGTATTTTCATTCCAGCTGCGCTGTAAATCTTTCCGGTATCAAACGGCTGTAGAAACCCTCCGACAGCGAGCCAACCGCAACTTATAGAGTTAGAAAATGCAATTCGATCTGCGGTGGTTGTGTCTTTTTTCACATTACATTGCCACGGGGGGTTCGGTGCAGATTTGACATAAGGCAGACTCGCACAAGCACACACTGACACACGGGGTCACCACTTGGCACTTTAACTCACACACACATTACGCAGGACACCTTTCGAGCACATATATTCAATCCTGAGACAGGGGGAAGACAGGAAGTAAGAGTGGGAGGGATGGAAACTGAAGGAGCAAGGGAGAAAAATGATGGCTTCCCCTCTGAGGGTGACGCAAACAGATCAGCTTTAAACCAAACAGTCTGAAATATTTGTGTCTATTATGTCAAAATACGATACGTTAAGTGTAGCGCAAGGAATACAAATGATAAGTGGAGGGGAGAAAGATGAGGAACATGCAGTCAGAAATAAAGGTGTAGTTGGACATTTTGGAAAATGAGCTCAGTTGGTGTCTTGCTGAAGGTTTAGATTAGAGACTCCAGGAAGTTACTAATCCCTGCCAAGAAAAAGTCTGGTTCATAACCCTCCGTCAAATGGCAAATCGACACATTTATACTTCTTGAATCCGACATGATAAATATCAGGTGCACCAGTGCAACCAATGAAAATGTTCAGTTGCATATGACAGATTTTTGGGTGCATGTGCCACTAAAATAGTCACATCCCGGAGCGTGGTATAATGTTCAATGAATAAAGCTTTAGAGTTGTCGATGGGCAGATTTTGTTACCTGTGGCCAGATCTATGCAAGCAGTTTCCCCCCTTTGTCCAGTCTTTATACTAAGTCTCCTGGCTCCAGCTTCATGTTTGCTCTTTAAACATGAGAGTGGAATCAATCAAGCTATTTTTTCTAAAATGTAGAAATCTTCCACAAAATATCTGCCAGTACATTTATGCTGATGAATAACTTTTCATGTCATCAAAGCGATTTCAAGTAGCATATTTTGAAGCCGTTTCTAGCAGGGCGGAGACTGTGCCAATGTTGTGAGGAGTCAGATTTTAGATTAAAAGGACCACCCATGAATTCATCAGCCGTAACCTTTATAGGGCAACAGCCATATTAGCGTTGACAGGCGTTTTATTAGGCGAGGGAAAGAGTAGAAAAAAATCTTGTGATCAAAACATAGAGCATGTGGTTGTCTGTAACATTTCTAAAGAGGGGTCTGTGGGCCCTTATAAACTCTTTGTACTTTTATCAGGCAAGAAATCACATGTAGTTATTGCAACCTTTGTTCTGACATGTCTACAGTTTCGCTCTCTGAATTTTAATTTTTCGTTGTTGTTAAATGAATCTATAACAAACACAATATCAGAGAGCACAAATGTAAGCTGACTCCACCTATATGTATGATAAATGTGACTTCCTTATATGTCATAAAAGAGCTGGTCAGTCCATTGGAAAACAACCTCTTCTCATCCAGTGGACCTGGCAACGCAGAGTAGAGTGTTTGCTTCCATCAGCAGGCAACCAAAATTTTGGATAGCATAATAGTAGCATCCCAAAATCTGGCTGGTTTGGCTCAGGCTGCAGCCAAACCTACGGAGGCCTGGATCCACAGTGGCCCTCGCAAAACAAACACAACTTGGAGGTCTGGCTTTGCTTTCGCTGACGAACGTCATTATGCACATCGATTAAAAACAAACACACTGGCAGAGAGAGACGTCCAGCGTTTCAGTGTGGGCCTACGGGTGGAAAATCCCCATCTGACAGAAAGAAGAAGACGGAGATCTACTGAGAACGGAGGCTACCTTTGGATAAGATCTGTCTTACTTGGCTGACTTGTAATGCCAAGATACCAGCTTTCCGCTTAAAACATCAACAGAACAGACAATGAAGCTAAATTACTTTCATTTTACCTCTTCTGCTGTTCTACAGAGCAAGTGAAATAAGAGAGTGGGGATTATCCAGGTTCATGTAGCCAGCTCTATTACTGTTATTAGTGGAGAAAAGCCAAGATACAAACAGAGACGGCCCCCACTTCAAGAGTACACAAGACCAATCATTGGTCAGACAGAACAGCCACTTTTACCAAACCTGATTATGCAAGTTTCAAGACTTTATATGTTGTGGTAAATTCTCTGCCCTCTTCTTCAGTATTTTTCATTAGAAAACAGACACAAAGAACATTATTCCACACCGTTCCATACAAACAAGTGTGGAAAAAGACTGTCTGGGACAGAACATAATGCATTACCACATCACATCAGCCAATGAGAACTCTCAATATGAATCAATGATACAGAAGTCAGCGGTTCCCACACTTCGGGGGCAAGCGTGTCCACTATATCACACTTGAATCACATGAGAGCACATGGACCACTTTGTACCAACATAAATGACTAGCTGCATTAGCATAGCAGCTAATCATAAATCCTACAATAGTACACACACACACACCTCAAGAGAACCAGAACCCAGTCGGGCACTGGTGTCATGTTGCAGACAGGAAACAGATGGCCTGCTGGGGGAGAAAAAGCAGAAAAAAGCTTGCCAAAGAAGGCCAGAGAGAATGCTTCCCTCCCTCTTTCTCTCCCTCCATCATCCCTTCATCCTCGGTTGGAAGGCAGAGGAAGACTGAGGCCGTGGTGGTGTTTGGAGGCTAGATCAGTGGGCTCTGGCTCGAGATCAGAGTGATGGAGTTCTCGGGGAGTTTTTTAAATAACAGCCCAGCATGGTTCTACTGTACTGGACTAAGCTGGGACACACAGCCTGCAGGCTATTTAAGACAGGACACATCCCAACGGGTGAAAATATATTTTAAGCATTCAGGGAATAATATCGCTATCAAGTGCTGTGTTTCACATTAGCACTACAAATATACAGTACGGGCTGCAATTAAAGTTTGTGCGAAAGAGAATAAGTCGTGATATAAGCTCAAAGTTTCAAGTGAGTGAAGTGAGTTGAAAAATTATGTTAACAACTTTATTTGGAAGTAAAACTTGATGTAAGTGCAACGGTATTGCAAGAAACAGTCCCCATGTGACGAGGAAGACTGTTATGTCACAGTTTGGCCATTTTTTCTCTTTCAACTAAGTTTGGCTAATGTAGGGCTTTGTTTAAAACCTCTCTGATTGACTGAACTCTTGTGTTTCCTCTACCATCTGACTAATACTATTATTGTTATTATTATTATTATATAGAAATTGCAGCCTTTATGTTGTTAATTCTCAACCTGGCGCCCCAAAGAGGGTTGTGTGTTATCTAGTGGTCACCAGATGGTTGAGGACAAAAAAATTAAATAGCATATTTTTGGACCCTGGGATACTGTCCCAGTGATAATTAGCCTTAAAATAGAGCTTTTGGAAGTTCTTGAGTTCTGGTTGGAAGAATAGAAAATAATATAGAGGCACAGCAAAAAGTTACCCAGATCACTGATACCTGAACACCATCCAGCACATTCAACAGATAAAGTTTACTTCCTCCAAACAACCTCCTGACCTTTACCTAGTGCACTGGACTGAGCCATCGGCTGCTAATGACCGATAACCTTTGACCCTGAAAGCAGCAATCAGAGATCAATATTGTCTTGAATAAGGCCGCCCTCCACAGAGAACGTATTGATAAGTGGACTGACCCCGGCTGTTGGAGGTTGTGATCCATCACATGTTTACTTGAGCCCTGTGTCCTGTGTTTTCTGAGATCTCAAATCTCAGATCTTTATCCTCGTGTAACTTCTCACCCCGAGACCATGTCAGATCTTGTGATGTCCACAGACTGTAAAAGTTTTCAGTCAGCAACATTTGAAGTTTAAATCGATTAAATTTGGCTGATCAATTGTTAACGAAACATGTTTTATAGACTGTCGTTGCCCGTCTTATACTGTACACAACAATTCTTTGTATACCTCAAAGCATGCATCAGCAGTTATTTGCTTTATAAGCATATTGCAAATCTTGAAGTTGTCTGTCTTGAAGACAGTAATAAGATAAAAGTCGTCCCTAAAAGCTTCCTGCTTTATTAGATATCACTTACACAAATCACGCCAGAGGTTCTTCCTTCATCTTAAAACCTGCTTAACATCTGCAGCCAGTCATTTAATGCTTCATTCAAAAACCCTGGGCTGTAAAATCGACAGACATCATTAAGCATGTCTGCTAATTTCTAAAACCTGAAATACAGCAGCGATAAAACTACTAAGGCCAACGCAACCCGAAACACATGTTTACTGTAGATTGAAACTTACCAAATGTGGACCGACTTAAAACACATGTTTAGATTGAAACCTCCTCCCGAAGTCTCCTCATTGCGACTTGGAGTCTTCATTAAATTTGCACCCTGTAATCCTGCTGTATAACATTTCAGCCTTTATTGGAAGTCTTGGTGGACTGTTGAGGAGTGTTTGGGCTTTTTGAAAATCTCCAGACTGCTAGTAAGGTACCAACTAAGCCAAAACATAAAAAAAGTGCTCTGTCTATTCGTGTCTCTTTTTTTCCCTCTCTCAATCCAATTAGGCCGTAAAAAGTACTTGAAGTTGTTATGCTTTCCAAAGCATACCAACTACGGCTCATTCAAACTATATTTTAATGATTAACTACTTGAAAATGTCTGTTTCAGCTTCTTTTTCCCACGATGCCACTAAATCCTTTTTTTAAATCAACTTTCTCTGCCTTCTTGTGCCCGTGCAGCACATGTCTCAGGACCCATAGTGATCCTCGCCTCTCAGAACAAATTGAGTTTAATAGGGGTGAGGCAGGGTGAGCCGAGAGGGAGGAGAGGGGAAGGCGAAGAGAGGGCTGTAAAAACACACCACATGCTACTCCATGCCAGTCCCTATGAGGAGAACGGCAGCGTTACCGCCTCTGACATTATTCCTTACACCAAATCCAACAGTAACATACGCTAGGATGGCAAGAACCAACACACTGGCACTGACTGGCAAAAAATACATCTAAAGAGACAGTTCACCTGAAAATAAAAAGTGTGGAAAAGTGTGTCTGATATCTCCAAAACTTGGCAACTCACGCCAAAATGAGTTCTAGATGGATAAATAGCACTACAGGTAAGAGGGGAATATGTTTTTTAGATTTTTGGGTGGGAGACTTAAAGAGGGATTTAGTCTTTAAAATGTGTTTTCTTGAGTTATTCCATATATTCATATATACAATACAAAATTCATATACAGTCTTGTTTGTATCAATGTGTATGGACACTGTGTAGATAGTCACAGCATCTAGGCAGCTGTCAGAGAAACGTAAACTCATTCACTGACTTTCACAATATCTCAACCTTGAGTGTAAATTGCACTGACAAACACCATCCATCTTCCTCTCCGAGCAGCTTAAAACAGTCTCAGTCGTTGGCAGATACTAGCTCACCCACGTCTCACACACACACACACACACACAGACGCACGAACCCGGCAGGACAGGCAAAGTGGGCAAATATACACACCTTTGGCAAAACACTGACGTGAACACACACACTTGGTATGCGCCAGAACACTGGCCTTTTTTCTGCTCTCCTCACACCTCACATGCTCTGGTTTAATTAACTGGACCCACAGACACACACACACACAAAACACATGCACAGACACAAACACAGTCAGAAGTGCAGCGTCCTTCACCCTGACCACGGTGCCTCGAAGAGAATATTAATTTTTCCTGGGTGAGCATGTTTCACGAAAGGGCAACTAAAGAGGCAGAACGCTGAATAAAGCCATTCAAGAGGCTCTTTGGCATTTTGTCCACATCTCCAACAGACCTGAGCATGAACTGGACTGGTTGATACAGGGGTTCTCTAGTCAAAAGTTATTGTAAACAACCACTGTGGTTGGTTCCTTACATACATGTAGAAAGAGACAAATAGTCGACCTTGAGCAATGTAAAAACTCTGCAAGTACTCAACTCTAATGGTAAATAAACAAGCAAAACACATTTCCAGCGAGGGGGGCAAGAAAAGAACGTAATGTA
>OMLP01024211.1:0-15084 GCA_900302685.1 Spondyliosoma cantharus | reverse complement strand
TTAGTGTATGTATGTATCTCCTTTCTCCTTTTGTGTATATGTATATTTATTAGGGGTATAACGATTCATTTCAACAACGATTCGATTCGTATCACGATTCGTGGTTGCCGATACGATTCAAGGACGATCTAGGTTCATTTAGAACGATATGATCCGATATGATTCAGTGACTTGAAATCGATTCAGTAACTTTTTAGCCAAAAATTCAACCAGTGTGACTGTGAAATAAATACCTGGTGCAGGTGACATTTCCTAGATCTCTGTTGTTTCTTGTAAGGGAATCAGGTTTAGATTAATTATGGATATAAAGAAGTAAACAACAATTAATGGCAAATGTATTAACCTTTTATTTGAATGAAGTGCAACCAGGAGGTTAACCTTTTCTGCTCTCATTTTCAATATAAAATTGTTTGTTGTTTACAACATACAAAGAGTACATTAATAATACCAAAAACAGAGTGCAACTGACATTCTGCAGAGCTGACGTTACCTTGCGCTGCTGCTGCAGCGGTAACGCTGCAAGAGGTGCCTGGACAGTCACCATTGTGTGAAATCCCATGGCGCCTTAGTAGGTGGTTGGAGAGATTAGTCGTGTTGCCGTGGTTTTTTACTTGGCTTTTACATATTCTACAAACAGCGAGCGACTTAATTAGAACATCTTCGTCTTTGCAAAAGCCAAAGTGTTTCCACACACACTCGCCATCTCCTCTGCCATCCACCATGCTGCGTTTTGAGAGATTCGCGCTGCTGCCAGCACGTGCAGATGACGTCACAGACAGGCAGACTGAATCGAGCAATGTTTAACATGTCTTTATCGTTAAAAGTGCTAAAAAATCACACATCCATAAAGTTTGCCGTGCTTAAGTGCGATGTGCAATTTCCTAGTATCGATACAATCGATTCTTTACCATTTCAAATGATGTCTAATCGATACATGTCGCCTGCAAGGCCAACTTGCCGAGCACAGGTCGATGTAGTTGGATTGTACGAATATAAATCGATTCATTGATGTAATAGATGAATCGCTTCACCCCTATTATTTATATATATATGGACACTGAGAGATGACAGATTTCAAACTGTCAATGTTCTTAATATGAGTCTAACCTATTTAACAACCTAAAATGTGTTCAAACCATTTTCCTCACAGTGGAATCAGAAGACTAAAAGAAGATGCATTTCCTACAGTATTTGATTCATTTTCAACAAAACTCAAAAGACAAGGAACACTGTGGAAGCAAGAACACACCCCTGTCAGGTAAACGGAACTGATCCACAATCAGATTTGTCATTGTTAATGAGCAATGCCTGAATGTACCACCCACTGTCCTGTTAAGCACTTCAGAAGCCCTCTTTGCTTGTAAAATGTTATTGAGACATGATTACACATAGTGTGATCTACAAAGATAGAGCCAAAAGATCATTATAGGAATTGTCAGTTTTTGCAACCGTATAAAAATTTCAATATCCACTGTTCAGTTCCCAGTGATGTTATCAGTGACCTTCTTTTTACCTTTTAAAGCAGTTTGCAAGACAGTAGATCTGAATGTCTTTTACTTTCTACTACTAATTTTGCTACTGCAGTGTTATGGGGGGACAATTTGGCTGCTGCTATGATGAGCCTCCAGAGGTAGTATCAGAGCTGTAGCAGAGGCACACAACAGTTAATACGTGGAAACCCTCTATCATCCTGTCTGGCAATCTGTCTGACTATGAGCCCTCCTGACTGAGACTTTAGTGAACTTTCCCCCAGAAAACAGCATCCCTCCCTGCAAGTGAGAGAGCCAGACTGGGACAGGGTCTGCTGTTTACTGATGTATAGTAATTATGTAATTTAGAGCAAAGGGCATTACTTTTCCAGGATGCATGGTAGATCAGGATCTTGATCACAACACATTATAACAGCATCCATATGATTATAAACAGTTGGCAGATACCAGGTGGAATAACAGGTGGAAACCGGAGGAAACGCATAAAGAAAAAACACACGGATGTCAATGTCATGTTTACCATCATGCCTCTTTTTGTTCCGCAGCACCAGCATGCTATATGAAATGACACACTGGAGTGGAGAAGCCAGCGCTGCTTGATTTAGTGTGAACAGAGAAGGACGGCATGAAGGCGAGCCTTCGCTGCGCAATAATGTGGAATCTCTGTGTTAAAAGGGCTTCAGTGGTGTTTAAGACTAGCATACTAACATCCTCTCAGTGTCAATGCTAACTTGTTAAGCCGGTTTGCTTTGTTAGTGTGTTAACATGCATGTAAATATTTGCTAATTAGCACAAAAAGTAGAACTGAGGCTGCTGGGAATGCCATTAGTTTTACACACCAACTGTATGAAATATGGACCGAGCTTCTGGTTCTGAAAAGTGAACTGGTTTCAACAAGTCTGATTGTATGTGAGTTTAGGAGAAAATGAGCCCTTGATGATCTCAGTAAACAGTTTCCTACAGAGTTTATGGTCCCAATTGCCAGCTTCTGGGTCTTCTTCAACACAGCACGATGTTCATTTAATAAATGATAGTCCTATGTAGAATGAAATAGAAGATTAAGCTCGGTATGCTTAAGGGCAGGGCTACCTTATGATTCACAGGTCACCTCAGTTTATAAAAGTCTGTAAGTACAATGTGCAAATCAATTTTGGATCTTTGCGATTACGAAGAGCTGGATTATACAAAACTGTATGGAGCCATTTTATGTTGTTTTTTGTAAAGCTGTTATTTTTACATTTTTATAACAGTTGAGAAAATAATGACTGAATTTTCTCTTTGGGTCAACTTTTCCTTTAATGTTACCTAACCTTTTGTTTTTCTAATGTGGGCCAATAAGTATGTACACCTGTATATGCAGACAACTGCCAAATTAAACTTGAAAATGGGATTATAGAAACATAATGAATACATACGAATGAACAGTGTCCAGATCGCCGCTCAGCTGAACATCTATAGGTTCTGGAGCGATGGGTAGGACAGCACTCATCACTGCAGTCATCAAAACATCAAATGATGGAATATGTTTAGAATTGGGTTTGTTTGACTCATTAATTTTAGTCATACCAAAGGGAAATTGATTCACTCTATGGGCACTAACAAAGAACTATACTCAATAAAAACAAGTTACTGCCCACACATGATGGACACACAATGGTATACAAGAACTCATGACAGCAGTTGCGCAGTAGAAACTATACAGTACAGTACAGAATCAGCTGTAATTCTAATAAGTATTATGAATTGAATGTGCAAAGGTTGTTCCTTTCATTTGTGACCCATCTGTATGTTGCACCATGTAAATAAAAAATGATTGGTTATCTTTTTTCTGTAGGGAGAATTCCTGCTCAGGCGACCTGGAGAACGCTCGGCATACAGACAAGTGTCCGCCTTCAGAGGAACCAACAGATCGTAAGTCAGTGGTATCAGCTGACGAGACAAATGAAAACACACCTGCATCTTCTCAAGCACTGTCAGGGGTGGAGCAGATCTCACAGCAACAACATAGCCCTTCACCACCGTCGGTGTCTCGACCTCTCTCCCCATCACATTACATGAGGCGTCTGCCCCCTTCTCCAGGCTTCTACCTGTCTAAGGAACACAGCTATGCTCAGCTCTGCCCCCTGTTGTGGAGGAGACGTTACAACCAGGCTATTGACTGCTTGGAGAAGGCCTTACGACAGCTGCATGCAGCCAGGAGGCGGGAGAACCGCCTGCGAAGCACTGTGCTGAGGCTCCGTGATAAACGGCTGAAGCAGGCTCTCCTTGTGTCATCAGGTGTCTGTAAAAACAAGGGAAGCTGGACACCAGGGGGGGAGGACAGACGAGGCAAAGGAGGCTGTCGAGAGGAGAGTGAGACTAATGCTAAATCTAAGGATACAGGGTTGTTTGAGGACACATTTGTGGATCAGATGGAGTTGGAGGGAAGTTTTCTTCCAGACACCAACAGCTGGTCTGAGGGGGAGAAGAGATTCTGTTTTTACTGTGGAAGAGGACAGGTGCAGGGTGCTGGTGAGGTAGCACATACGGTTTCACAGACTGGCAAAGATGCTCAGCCTACAGTGCATGAAGACTCTCTGGAGATTCAAGCGAGTGTTGACATCAGTGCTTGTAGCACAGCAGTTAATGCCAGTGACATTAAGATAGTCGAGTTGAAACAGCCAGCTGGGAAAAGTGTAGAAACCAGTGACTCGGATGAAACAAATTCTAAAGTCCTGCTCCAAACTCAGTTTCAACATGTGACCCCTGCTGGAGCATCTCTTACTGACACTCATGAGCAGAGTTTACACTTCCTAGGCTATCAGTGTGAAAGGGAGACAGAGGCTGTGGGTCAGAAACATCACCAGGACCTGCAGCAGTTGTTTTTGATACAGGACATTACTGAGAGACAAGTCATTATGGTGCCTGTCCCTGCTGAAGACAGATTACAGAGCATTCTCAAGATGGAGGGAGTCACTGATGAAGCACAAACCATCCTGGTGTCAGAATTGGATCCTCAAGGAGACATGGGACACATGACAGAGAACAGTGGAGGTCTGTCCAAAGGGGAAACAGCCTGTGATGGTGAACATAGTGAGCATCATTCTGTTATCAACACTAAATCTGTGGAAATGAGAGAAGATGTGAGGGAAAAGCTTAAAGAACATCTGGAGGGGTTTCACCTTCAGCTGAGCACTGAGTTTCTAAACTGACACAATATTCTGAATGGGCGCAGAGTAATTTTGTTACCCCACATTCAAAAAGTAAATGATTCATTGTGAAGTCTTTTCTGCCAGACTAGTTGAATGTGCTGTATATCTAATGTGACAATTAGGGCAACTCCACCAATTTTACATCTTAAAGTGTACCTGGACGAGAGTTATCATAGTTTATTTAATTTACTGTGTGACCTTTTACTTTAAAATTAAACAGAAAATTGTTATTTCTGTAAATTGTCTATTTATTACCTAAACATTTATCATCAATTAACTTTATAGGAAAACATATGAATGAATTGCATTGCATGATCCTTACATTTTTGGGAAAGGAGCACCAGTGCTTCTAGTGGACAAAGTCTGCAGCTACTCGCTCTACTGCATATGCAATAAAAGTAGTTTGAAATCTTTTGTCAAGAGGAATCTCCATGTAAATCTGATAAATATGCTAAGTGATGATAAATTGCATTGTAGTAAATGTAGGCAGCAGGTTTTGAAAAGGAAGAAGAATGTGTGGAACAAAAAGGTAATATCTCTGTTCTGCTGTATCCATTTCATTTGTTTTTAAACTGTCCATAACAAGTCCAACAGTGTTATAGGAGTGCAATGCAGACCATTGGACTGCTTTTTAAAACCTGGTGCCTACATCACCCACAATGCAACTTTGTGATATCACTGGGGGCATTTTATCAGATTCCATGCAGCTTCCTCTGGAGTCACAAAAGGCTTAAATGTGTGATATTGGTGTGCGTTCCCTTTTAAGAATCAACTCAACCAGCAGTTAGATATGATGTTGTAGAGCAACAAAATTTTTTGAGATGCTTTAGTCACTTTACAAAGGTGCAGATCAATGGATATGTTTGCTTTTGTGCACAGAGCCAAACCCACAATTAATGTTTCGTAAGCATTGTGTGTATCAAAGCCTGATTTATCTTCTTCCTCTTTGCTATAAAGCTTATGTCTAAAACTATTAAAACACATCAGTGACCACACTTTTGCACAGGATGACATGTTCCTTTATCACCTAGAAGGACTTAACCAGTCTTTGTCTTGTTCTTTTTATAATTTCCTTACATTTTCAGCTGTGTTAGGAGGAGAACCCTGTATTATCCAGATGTGTGCAGAGTAATGTACTGTGCATTTCATATAGAGCAGTGAACAGTTGTCCCTGTGTTGTAAAGAAATAGACAAGAATAGAAAGATCACACAAATATCAACATCCACCTGAGATAAACTCACTTGAAATATTCTACACACACCTACAGTTAACATTTTTGATGCACTGAAGGAAAACATTTTAGACATTTGAAGAACTGTTGTCAGTAAACAGATTTTGTTTGCAAATGATCACATTCTGTTTTATTTACATTTTGTGTCCAAACCAACAACTCCATATGTCCAAACTGTTTTGCAGTCAGCGTTGAATACATTGAGCAGAATCTCTGTGGTGTGGAAGCACACACAATAGATCTAAGCATTATCAGGTGAAAATCGCTCAGACCCTTATAACCACTTGCAAAGTTAAATGATAGAGAAGGAGAATATATGATTTTATGACAATCCCAAAACTAAAGATTCCTTTAATGTTCCCCAGGCCTTTGTTCTCATGTCTGTCTTGTTCAACCACCTGTAAAACTCTGTTTCTGTCACCCGTTTAGGTTTAGTCATCCGGTGTAATGACTGCTTAATGTTAAACTGTTTACAGATTTATATAGACTTATATAAAGACGCTTCAAGACTCACTCACTGATTTTACATATCATGACCTGTTTTCTGGTCATGTTAAGTCCTACTCAGCCTGTGAAAATTGTTGTATGTCTTTAGTGGCTCTGTAGGAGCAGAAAAAATAACTGATGATGTCGCAGTGAGCTCATTAGTCCTATCTTAGCTTGTTCTTTGAGATTACAAATGGGTCAGAGAAAGCCTGGAGACTTCATAGATGCCAATTTTGTGTTCCAGACAACTTGTAACTTAAAAACGCCCAACCTGCTAGAAAAAGTACAATGGATCGCCTCCCAAAGTCCGAACTCTCCGTTGTAAACTCGAGGGGAATCCCTCTATCCCAATATCATGAGGGAGCAGTTGTCTGACATCACACAACAATGGCAGCAGCCATTGGGAGGGGGTAGGTATGGCAAGCCATATTAACATTTAATTGCTAGTATATATTGCAGATATCCACAAAACCAGTCTTCAAAGGACAAATGAGTCACCTTTGCCATTGATGTGGATTGGGATCTTAATTTCAGATATCCACAAGTAGATCTTTGATATGCAGAATAAACGTTCTTCAATTACATTTTTACAAGGAAAAACTCTGATTTCAGATATCTGCCATTTCAGATAACCATAAATTATTTTAAATATCCAAGAATACCTTGGGACGAGTAAAGATGTTGCTACAAATATCCTTAATTCGACTGGAACGCAGCATAAAAAGGCAAGGAGTTTTATCAAGGGGCATTATGGGAAATGTATGATGTAGTGTTTCTGGAGCGTGACTCATAGTCAGCCTCTGTTACACAGCTTCTGACTATTGTATTTTGAATCTGTCTCTTCTGAGTCCCACGCACCCATTCCCACCTTCTCGCAGTGAAACACTAAATTACTGGAGTGAGCCTTAAATTTGTTTGAGTGTTTGTATTTAGAAATATAAACTGCCCATCTTGCAAGTTTTTAAAAGCCTCTCCAGAATTGGAAATGGTGTTTCTCTTCATGTCTCGGTCATTTGTCATTACTCGTAGGGAGCACAGTGTAACGTAATGGGAATGTTGGCTGTTTGCTCAAAGTCTTATTTGTTGGGGTGTCTGTGTTTGTGTTAATGCAAAGCATCTGGGAGCAGCCCAGTGCAGTAACGCAACGGATGAAACAGTGGGCTCGGTTTATGGTCTCATACTGAAACAATTCACTGTGGCTTCCTTGATTGGGTGTGGCATCAACCCTTCCCAGTCATGCATTCAACAGGAGGAGGAGGATTGTGGGGGAGACTCTCTGACTGTGTAAATCATTGAAATCATAATAATTTCTGACACACCCTCCACCCGAGAACATCAGTTCCTCTCTGCAGTATGTATCCCAGCCTGGAAGAGACTGTCCTTTCAGAGCAGGCTGACAGTCTGCTGTCTGCTCAGATTCTGTTAATTCTTCTGCAGCTCTTTTTCCTTCCGATAGATTCTTGTGGTTAAGCTTTCCCCTCACTCCTGTACCCAATCCACTGACTGTCTCAAGTCATGAAACTGGGTAGAAGGAATGTGGTACTGCCTGTTTCCTTCTCCCTCTCTGTCACTCCCTCCTTTTTTTCTTTTCTTTTTTTTAACTGAAAATCTATTTTCCACCAACGTAACTGAGAGGCATTTCCCACAGTCTAAATGTCTCCCATAAGGTCTGGATAGATTTTCATGTACAGCTGCAGTATCAACAGTACGAGGTGTCACAGTAACCGTCGGTAGTGAGGAGGTTAACAGAGACAGTCAGGAATAAAAGTAGAATACCAGCCTCGACTTGCAGGCAGTTATTGCGTAAAACAACAGTGTCCAACTTTTCCTAAAGATTTCCAGATGTGGAATGAGCTGTTTGCTGAATGTGAGCTGTATCTCTGTGGGGATATCCACACATCCCACTCTATACCCGGCTATACATTAGCAAGTTTTTGCCTAGCACAAGCTGAAATGCTGATGGTATGTGTGTGATAAAGGTAGACTGTCACTATGGCTGAGGTAGGCTGAAGGTAGGCTTGCAGCTCCCCCCTCCTGGCTCTCCTCTGTGTTGAGGGAGGATCCAGGAAGGCTGCCAGCTGCTGACAGAGCCTCTGCTCCACTAACACACAACAGCAGCGAGACACGCAGGAAGAACAGTGAGCACACTCAGCACCCTACATCCGACATGCCTCAGGTAAGAACTTATATACGAGCCGTTCTCTGACTGTAAAGGCTGTGGAATGATCCGCACACTATGTAGCCTGATGGTGACTTTTTCATTAGTTTCATGTAGTTTTCACGGAGAAAAGTTGCTCAGCTGCTGACTTTGATTTATTACTGGTGTGAACGTGTGTTACTGTCGGAGGACGATGGGAAAGTTTGAGTGAGGCGGACAGTTTCCTGCTGAAGAAGCGCCATTTCACGCCAGAAAAAATGTCGCTGAGGAACAATTTTCCCAAGATAGTTCCAACTGTTATCTGTTTGTGGTTTACAAAACAGTAATTTTGTCTCAAGGCCACTGTCATAGACATTAGACAGATTCAGCTGAACAGCTTAAAGAAACGACGTCAACTTCTTTCACGGAGTTTGTACGGAGCAATCTGCCAGCTGCCCCTCCCTGCAGCTGACCGCAGTCCTGAGATACTCTTACTGACACCGTGGACACATTTAAACAACATACAGGCAGCATTATAATAGCAGGATGTTACAGCAGTCAAATTATATAGAATAAGGAGAGCACTGTTTAGTAACTGAATCAGAGGCGTGTCTTATTTGAATGTGGGGCAAGGTGGAGCTCACCCACCTGTTTGTTACTGCGGAATGTAGATCATGATTGTGCAAAGCATGGTTTCCGCTTTATTGTAGTACCTTTCTCAGTGGGCTTCATTGTCTTCCTGAATTAATAATTACAAGTAAATCCATCATGGGGAGGGGGGCATCCTGGGGGTCAGTGCCACCTCTGGTTCCAAATTTACAAATAAGTAAGACCAGGACGAGAGCCAGACTGATATATCAGGTGGCAGATATTATCAGACAGTACTGTCCTAGATATATTGGTATCGCCGTTTAAGGGTGATCGATATGCACTGATATGAAAACTTTTTCTAATAACATTGGAAAGATGCTTGAGGTAGTTTAACATTGTTAAATTCAGTGCACTGATGTCATTGTAGACAATAATGTTTATTGTTAAACTGTAAAATATTCAGCAAAAACTTGTTTGTATATCAGCTGATTTTTCAACATCAGATTAGTATGAAGATGTTTTTACTTCCTTATATCAATATTAGTATGGACCAGCTCATGTCTGAGAAACCAACTCATTCAGTCAACAGGAATGATTAAAAACAGCTGAGAGCAGACATGCTCAGCCTAACCCTAAAGATAACTTTTTAAATTGTTTTATAAAGCCCCACAACAAGCTTAAATACCCTAAAGTTTGTCCCACCTCACTGTTGACGTGTGGAAGCAGCTGTGTAGAGTTTCAGATGAATAATGAGCTGGAAGAGGAGGGATTTATTTGGGTGTGGTAGCATGCTAACAGAAAAAGAAATTGAAACAACTCATAAAATGCTTCTACAGAACTTTACTTTACAATAAATGTTAAAAAATGACTAGTTTTAAAAAGGTAACCAACCTACAGACATTACAACTTTTCATCCATTAAACTCAGATTACTCTGTTTGACAGTGCTTATATTTCTCTGAGTCATTTGGTATCTTTAAGCTAACATAATCTTTGTTTAATACTTCCGTGAATAAAATGGTGTGTCGACACTGTGCCTTTGTCTACAGTCATGATGTTGGCTCTCTCTGTGGGATAGTTTTTCTTGAGGTGAAGAGGGCTTGCAGCAGCTTGTGGTACATCAGTCAGAAAGGGTGTGGTTTTGACAGAGTTGTTGGGCCACATGAAGTGCAGCAAAAAAAATGGAGTGACTTCCACTGATGGCCAAGAGACCTGAAATTTTGCTGGTTGTTTTTTTTTAGAGAGAGAAAAAAGGCTCTAAAAAGCTACAGTGCACCTCCAAACAGCAGAAGCAGGAGCTGGTGGAGACAAAAATATAGCTAAAACAGACTTGGACACAAACACAACTCCAAATGAATGCTAATGTTAGTCCGTAACTGTTGGAGTTGTGATTAAGGAACTGTTTGCTAACTTGTTGGTTTATCTTAACAACTTCATATGGTTGTTATATGCACAAAAGCTACTGATTACCACTTCAAACAGTTGTAATATATTGTGCAATTCTTAATAGTTGTGTCTGGAAAAGTAGCAGTTAAAGAACTTTAAAAAGGAAGTGCCATAAAAATGAGATTCAAAGTTAATTCTTGACCTCAGAAACAAGTATCGACAAAAGAATCCTACTTCAATGCCCATTTAACTGTTTTGTTGTTTTATCACACAGCAGATGGAATTTGTTGGCTTGAAAATGCAGATTTTCCAGTGATCTATATATGTTCTAATGGTTTAAGGATATCTTGTCCACATTGGCTCACAGGTCAGAAAAATTATTTGACCAAAAAAATGTCACCACGAGGTCCATTCAGGTCCATTTTGTTGAGGTAGCTTGTATGATACAACTGAACGCTCTTCTCAGTTACTAAATGGACTAAATGGAGATTGTTTTGTCAACATAGCTACAAAACTTCATAAATGTATAAACTACCATTTCTTTTTACTGGCTTTAAAAAGAAATACAACTAAACACATACACTAAGGTGGACTAAATGGTAAACAGCGGATCACCTTTGGTTCTTCGGACAAGAAATGTTGCTCACATTCAAAAAGAGCTTTTCTTTTATTTGTTACTAGCTCTGCAACTGGATAAGCTTCTACTAAGTACTGCTGGGCTATACGATCTTAAGAGTTTGAATGTGAGAGCAAACTCAGATCTTCAAAATCCATTCCATTCTAACTTCATTTTCAGTTAAAGCTACACTATAAGTGCTCTTCAGCGACAAATTCCTTCTTGCTGACTTTTTGATGGAGGTGATGATTCAGCACACAGGAAGCCCTGAAATTGGTATGATGTTGATGTTGACCTGCTGTCCTGTTTCATAGGGATCCTGCATTGCCACTCTTCTTTCAATTTACAGGATTCCTTTAGCTTGCTTTAATGCAGATGGAGATATATCTCATAAGTGTAAATACCAGGGGGTATACATAGATAGCTGGTTGTTAGTTTGCTACAATTACACCAACCAGTGTTTGCAAGCTGTTAAATTTGAGTTAATGAGAGAAGCTGGCAATGAAATGTAGTTTTCCTTAGCTGGCAGGGTGACAGTGTTGGTTAGCAGAGGAGTTACAGCTCCACTTTTGGTGTCCCCCTAAGAAATTACTTGTTGAGAACATTTTATGTAATGTAATGTCCCTGCCAGCTGTCAATTTTATTTTTTAATTTTTTTGCTATTATTACAATCCTGCTCATAGATTTGCAAAATCACCCATAATTAACTAATACTCTGAGTGATATTAGAAAGACACCATGGCTCAGTAAGTATGAGTCATAAAGCATCATATTGCACACCAACACTCATGACAATAATGTCTCCCTGACCGAAATGTGGGTCAGGAGGATGAGAGAAGAGGTCAAAGTGTTACTACAACTCAAACATTGACGGAACGTCTGCGTGAACAATTTGAGTCAAGCGTTGAGAAGTAAACCAACCAAGCCAACCAATCAGAGACGGAGTAGGGCGGGTCTTATGAGAACTAGTTGGTCTTCTTGAGCAGTATAACTGCGCCCTCTGCTGTTCAAACAAAATAATGAAGTGACAAGGAGACGCAGGAAAATGCATTCACACTGATTTCCCTTGTTAGATCCATGAACTTTTTAAAGAGCAAAATAACCACATGATAGGTTGATAGGTATCATCACAGTCCTATGATGCATTTTATTTTATTGCGAAATTCAGTGTTTCGTTGCATCCCTAGTCACAGTCCTGTCTGTCTTGGGCCCCCCGGTAGCTCAGTTGGTAGAGCATGTGACACATGCTCAGAGGGAACCCAGGGTTCGAGCCTGACCTCTCATCTACTTCCCTGTAATCTCTAACCCTGTCAATAAAACTATGAAAAAGCCAAGAAATACTAAAATAAATAAAAAATACACCCATCTGTCCAACCGTGTTAACTGCTGCGTGGTCTATGCAAATCCTGCTTGGCTAATCAGGTCACTGGCATGACGGCTAACGGAGCTCTGTGTGCAGAGGCATGGATTTGGGGTGAATAACTAATAGTTAATCCTGTAAAAGGGCAATGCAACTATCATAACAGTGATATTAGATCTAGGCATGACTATATCTGATATCTGTCTTCCTCCATTTCTTCCTTGCTTTTTTTCTCTCCCAGTTTTCAGACCTGGAGAAGGCCATCAATACGCTGGTCACCCAGTTCCATTCGGCTTCAGCTAACAATGGGCCAACGCTGAAAACTGATGAATTCAAAGGTCTTCTGACCTCCCAGATGCCTAATCTGGTCCAGGTAAAACTGCTGTCATTCTCCATGTTCTTCACCCTCAGACAGACCTGCTGCTGACTGCAGCAGTTGGGTGTGGCAAAACACCTCACCTTACTCACCTCACACAGACAGTTACAAACATGCTCAGCAGCAGAGTCACAAACACAAACTGTTAAGACTTGCAAACACACAGGAGAACTAGGCTCAGTTGAATGTTGCGAAAATCCATCATCTAACCTTCATTCATTTAATTCAACTGACTGTCTCGGTCGGTCCTAATTTTTTAAGGAGTGTACTCCTGAAAATCTGTTGTTAAACATCCCTTTAGGTTTGAAAGGTGGCTCTAATAGTTGTATAAACACTTCGATTTTTTTGCTCGCAAGTCAAACAGATTACTGCAATAACCACAAGCTGAGTATTCAGCCATACTTTGGTGACAATATGACATGTTTTATGTTAGGAACACATCAGTCAGTTGACAGAATTATAGCCTCCTCCACTTTTCACTCTTTTACTATTTTTTTCACCTACAAGTCAACTGATATGTGTCTGCTATCACAAACCACTTAAAGTTTTTTTCAATCAAAAAACAAGTTGTGTGTACTAAAAACCAAAAGTGTTACAAATGAAGCACATATGAGTCTAAACTGTAACAATCACTATGTTTACATGTTAGAAAAAGGTAGACTATTGTGTTAGTTCGACTGAAATCGTACTAAATCAAATTTCTCGAAGTTGGACTAACACACCCAGATAATGCGGTTGGAAGTCGATTTACTATTTCATGTATACGCCTTAGTTGGACCTGAACTGGCCTCAGCTGTCTGTGCATGCGCCACAGTCCCGCGGTGGGCATTGACCCGGAAGTCATCCATGGCATAAATCCGTAGCGGGAAGCCAGGAAAAACAAAAGAAGAAGATGACAAAGGTATTAATACTATATATATTATGTATTGTACAGCACCAAAAAGTAATCCATGTTATCACCGTTCGCTGTGCAGCCCACGTCTTAATTTGTTTGGTATGTGACGTAATGGGTCAACTGCATGAAGGTCCTGTAGCAACTAGCTGAAACCCTCCCCTGGTGCTTGTATACTAGGACAATGGAAGAAGTCCAAGTAAACGGTCTAATCAAGCTATGACCGTAGCTCTACTTAAGTGTGCATGGAAACGTACTGAGTGAGCCCAGCTGTGCTGCATGACCAAACATTCACACCTGAGGCCTGTGCGAAGAGTTCAGCATTCCCGGGATATGTTTTGGTTATCTGGCTTCACTAACCCTAACAATGACAATCACATCAAGCAGTCCCACAAGGATGGTTATCAACTCAATAAGTCAACAGCCAGGTTTTCCACATCTAGCCATGAGTACATTCACATTAAGGGGAGGTGTTTACAGCATCTGACCAATCACAAACATGGACAAGTCTACTGGCAAACTGTGAGACAAATAGAGGAAGAGCTTAAACACACAGGCAGAAAACACACAGTTGCAACTGCACTGGCTGTGTGTAAATGAACAGGTTTTTATCATCACTGGACAATCATTAGGACACAAGTAGATCCAACTGTAATGACATTTGTCTATTCCATTAAATTAATGTGATGCTTAGGTTTATTCTTATGGTGTGGACAACAGATTTAGCCTCATTCTTTCAGCTGTAGCCCCAGCAGTGTCAACAGATTTAGGAACCAATAAAACATATATATACAATAGGGCTGCACGATATTGGAAAAAAATGACATTGCGATTTTTTTTAACCCTGCGATATATATTGCGATATGAAAAAATACAGGAATTTTTATCAGATGACCTGAATATCACTTTATGTTATGCTGCACTGCTGCTATCTTGTGGACAATTCACCTGCACTGATCTTACCTGTTTTTGTGAATGTTATGAGTATGGCTTCTGTCTGTTTAAGAGATATTTTATTGTTATCTTTTATTGCTTGCTTTTATTGTGCGGGGAGTACATGTTTCGTTCTATACGTCAAAACGTGAATTGAATGACAGTAAAAAAACCTTTGAACCTTTTCAGCTCTCCATCTTAAAATGGAACATTCTAGCTTCATAATTACATTAAGTAACTAACAATGAGTGATTAACAGGTTATTCAACCTTTTATTCATCATCTGAAATCTTTTACAGCAAAACTAAACATCTTTCTTTTTTATCAAAAATGATTTAAAAATAAATAAATAATAATAATAAAAATAATAAGAGCAGCTCTACATCAGATTCCTT
>OMLP01024209.1:6589-19645 GCA_900302685.1 Spondyliosoma cantharus | reverse complement strand
ACCACAGTGTTTGTATTTCAAGATTCCTTGTTTTGGCCACCTCTGAAGAAGAGTGATTTTTTGTTGTAGTTTTGTGATTGATTTTAGTTTCAGCCATAGCGTTTGCTAGCCTCCATAGGAGTGTTTTTTGTTCTTTCTATTTACTATTTTTCTGCTGCTAGTTTAAGTTTCTTAGCCTCTGTATTTTCTCCTCATTCTGAGTGATTTTTTGTTCTAGTTTTTATAGCTCGTAGATTCTAGAGTAGATTTGTTTTCAGCATTGTGCTTCCTCTTTTGAGAGTGTTTTTTGTTTCTAGCTAATATTTTCATAGCTGTAGTATTGTCTTGTTAACTTTTCATAGCCGTGTTTCCTTGTTTAGTTTAGTATTTTCATAGCCGCGTTTATTTTGTTCATTTATCATTCTCTCTTCAAAGGGGAAAAAGAAGAGAATTTTCAAAGTAAAACTCGGCCGATTCTGTTCTATATACTGCATCTGAGTCCTCCTTTTGTCCAGGCCTGACAATTCCCTTATATGTGAGCCACGTGTCACGAATACTGAGGATCCCTCCTTGGATAACAGATGTCTGTCTCCAACTCTGCTTCATTCTCTTTATAATTCTGCTCACATTAAGCCCATCCAATATATACACATGGACCCTGAAAATTACTGCTGGAATTAAGCCAATCACTAAAAATATCCTTTTCTTTTAATACAAAATGAAATGGCCCGTGGCACAAAACCAGCCGCCAGTCAATGCTGGAAGCTTTTCATTTTCTATGTAGCCGGTCTGAAACCATGTCTTCTATCACAAATGGCATCTCCATTCGGAGGTTTCCATTTGCCTCCGTTTTCGTCTGGCTGCTGGAAATGTGCTTCCATCCTGCATCAGGCTGAATCAGAGCCCTTTGCACTGAGAGCCCCTTCTGAAAAATGACTGTCAGAAAAGAAATGGGCGCTGCTCAGAGAAGGAGAAAAGCAATGGGGGTCAAAGAGAGATAATATAGCAAAGGAAGGTGGATGTAAAGTGGTGAAACGTGGGCTGAAGCGCTGAAAGCTTGAGTGTTTACATAGACCCTTTCTTTATGCACCTCCAAATAAAATGGATCTGCACTGACAACCCATCAGCTCTGTTATTAGTCAGGGGAACACTGTGTTTCCCTGAAGCACAGATTTAATACATTTTACTTAAGTGCAAAAAAACTTAATTTCATCTCCACTCCAGCCAGTCTCCAGCTTTACACTTATTTTTCTTTCATTACCTTTCTTCTCAAAAATCTTTACCCATGAGCCCCCCTGTGTTTTAGCATCAGTCATGGCCCCAACTGTCCACGCTTTACAATGCCAGGGGAAATGCAGGAAGGAGCTGAGCTCTGCTCTAACAGGAGTGATGTTAAGTGTGGTGCGATTGGAGGACTGCCACTGCACTGACTGGCAATCTAGACTAATTAGCAAAGCTTTGCTGAGTTTTCAGCCCACAAGGACCTCACACAACGCAAACAAATGTATGTTGAAATCACCAAGGGGTAAACAGAAGTATAAATGTTGTTGATTCTCAATCTGTCTTGTGACTGAGAGGTTAGCTTTTTACTCCGGAGAAGAAGCTGAAATAACTGCTTTGTACAACCACAGGAGAGGTTCATTTTAGCAACGCATTACGATGCATAACACAACATAAGTGAGGCAACAAAAAGAGTGTAGTGCGACATCAGAATATGACAATGTAACGTGGAATATATAATGTATATTTATAACCCTAACACGACCGATACTGCATTCATACAACTGTCTTGACTTGTGAGATGATGTTCACAAGTCTTGTAATCCTTCTGTACCATGTGAACACAGCTTAAAGGCGCAAAAGGCGATTCTGTGGAAAGATTCAATCATTCATTCAAGTTCATTGTTGAGTCTCATTCCCAGTTCGTTAAATACAGTATTTTATGACCTTGTGTAGCCAGAGCACGCTCACTCACTCCCTCTCACAGCGGGGCGCTGTGTTGTTCTGGTGCACTGGCTGATGGGTGGGACGCACCTCTATGTAGTCTGGTTCCATCTGACGCGCTCTCTCCTTTTGCTGTTCCACTCATGCTTGGTGGTGGCTGTGGCCTGGCGTGGCGGAGTTGGTGCTGGCATGGTGTAGCTCAGGTAGTGTGGCTCTGCTGCCGTTGGAGTGTCCTAGGCGTGTCTGCCATATCGCTACCTCTTGTAGCGCACAGGTAAGGTGCAGTAAAGCACACCGCTGCTTCTTCTTCCCACTCACTGTGTAAATGTGATGCAGTTGTTTTCGTGCAGTGTGGCAGACTGCTGGTGCCATGGGGTTGGTTTGTCCCACTGGAAGCCCTTCTGGGTGTCGTAGTGATGTCTCCACATGGTAAGTCGGCGTTGTCCACTCCTCGCTTTTCATTCTGTTGTTCCGCCCCCAGCTGATTGTTGTTGTTCTGTGCTGTTGCCCTAGAATATCCCTTCTGGCTCTCTATGATGCTATGCTGGTGAGGCCCAAAAACATTGAAGCCATCACCTCCTGGACCCACTGCTGTTTTGGCTCACTGGAGTTGTATCTTGTGGCTCCTCAGCTCTTTTGAGCTGTGTTGGAGCAGTGATTTGTGATCACAGGCTCCTCACGGAGCTGGCATCGGGGCTTTGTTGTTGCCCTGGGAATTCTGTTGGTTTATTAATTATCTTGTTACTGTGAATAGGACTTCTTCTGTATTACTTTAGTTAATTTTATTTAACAAACATGTACTTTATTGGGTTTTGTTTGTTTATTTTCTTATTATTCAATTAATGTATATTGCTTTGTGTGTGTGTGTGTGTGTGTGTGTTAAAACGGCAGTACTTAGAACTGTGAGGCCTGTTTTTATATTTTCTCTTTTTCTTTGTGGACAGGTGCTGTGGGCCCAGGCGGCGACCCAATCCTTGGTGATGGTCTTTTTCTTCACGAATGTGTGTGTGTGTGCGGTGCCACGGGTGTTTTGTTAGCTACTCCGCCCTTGATTTGAGTTTGGGCCGCCGTGGTAGCCCCAGCCCTATTCACCCCTCCATTCTGGCCCCAGTTTAAGCAGCATGTGAGTCAGCTAATGTTGATGTAATGTATTTCATTGATTAATTGTAAATTAAAATTGTCTTTATATTTTTCTAAAATGTCTCTTGCCCGTGGTAATTTCGGACCGTGCGACCTGTAACAATAATAAAGGTATTTAACTACTTTTCTTCAAATAATTAACTATCTCCTGGGGCGAAACTTCCCAGGTGGCGTTGTTGGTGACGTCCCTCTCTACCCTCCACTTGCCACACTTGGAATGAGGCTCCTTTTTGAGTGCAGCACGGCGCAGCACTGGCAGACATCTGGGGTTGTGAGACAGAAAAGTTCCTGCGACAATTACAGAATCATGCGTGACCATATGTACCATATATGTATGTGTTATAAACACAACAAGAAGTGTTCCCAACCCAAGTGCTTGGAATCACTTCTTTAGATTTTTGTGCTGTCGTCAACACGGAATGTTTTATTATGAAAATTAACCGGATCTTATGTCGTTGTTTTGGTGTCTGACTTCCTGTCTCCTCTGTGCTGAATTTGGTTGAATTGATGCGCCTTGCTTCTGCATCCGGCAGAAATAGGAGCCTTGCATATCTGCTACTGAAGGATCCGGACTGCCGGGGTCTCAGCAGGCTGGTCATATCTATGGACTTGTATGGTCAATTTAGTATTACAGTGAGTAACAATTTCTTTCCATTTTCCCTTTTCTCATATCATCTGGTGTTTGTTTCCTGGATATGTATCAAAGTTACCATGTTGTAGCGTCTTTTTCTAGCTATGTTTCCATGCTCCCAGAGCTCAGCAATTATTTTGGGGAGATCTTATTTTATCTTATCATGATAATCTTATCATGAAACGTTACTCTTTGCTCCTGTTAGCTGTCCTGCTGGGCTTTTTAAACAGGTAACAAACAAGATTTTCGCTTTTTAATGTGTATAAACTAAATGTTGATTGCACATTGTAATGGCTGCAGAATAATGCCACCATCTGCATTTAGCGTGGCTCCCTATAAACCACTGCCACTGGGCATAACATCTCCTGGGAAAATGAAGGCTGACTGGCGAACCACTCAGCTCTGCCGCTTCTACCTGCTGTCACATCACCATTATAGACAAACAGTATACATAACTCAAGTTTCATCCTGTGCTGTTGGTAGTTGCTGAATCCTGATGTGTACCTGGTCAGAAATCATTGTGCTGTAATGACTGGCTCGAACATTATGTTATCAGGGAGGTGCACAGACTATTCTTCCCAAACTGATATTAGCGAAAAACATAATTGATAAAGTTGATAAAAACAGTGATGAAAGCATGATAAAGCATGATCATCTACTTCTTAAGATAAACAAGGAACAATTTCCTGAGGCAAAAAGATGTGCTGCTTTCTTACACTTTCTTACATAGGCCAGCCTGTTGTATACCATTAGTTAACCACAAACAGTCTTGTTCTAACGGGGTGCATTGTGAATCCCACAATCTGTGACAGTCATGTCATCTAGAGGATTTCTGACATTTTGTCTAGTCTTGTTTGATCTGACAAATATCTTATAGCATTTTTACAGCAAATTAGCATGTATATGTTTTTTTTAAATGCAGGTAAACCCACCAAATATAGACAACTTACTCCTTTTGCACTGCATCTTAAGTCTGCCTTTCTGTTTCTTTTTTCATTTTGTTTTTTTCTCATTTGACGTCACAAAAGTGTAGGAAAGCAGATAACGTTGAACATTTCTCTTCCCATCTGTTGATAGCCACACATGCGCATTACGGATCAGATGCTGACATGGAGGCCAATAATGTGACTGTTTTTTTAGTCTCTCTTTCGAGCTCAACGCTGACTTAACGATGTCTGGCAACTGCTTGAACAGAGACATGTGTTCAAGTATTTAGGCATACTTAACCTCAACACACGTCATAAGAATGCGCTGGAAAAGGGGTGGAAATTAGCATGTCCACCCAGGTGCTGTTGATTAGAGCTGGAGCCAATAAACCACTGCAACCTCTGCAGAGTCATTTGACCCAGGAATGAAAGCTGATTGTACCCTTTCCCATTGAAGACAAAAGCCAGATGTTAGTGAGTGTAAGTGGGATTTTTGTCCATTGTGGAAGGGGTGTAAGTGTGCTGAATACTTTAAGATAGGAAAGTTAAGGAAAAGGCCTTGAGTGCTTCCTTTCTTATTGCCTTTAGACATATAATCGCTTTAGGGAAAGTAGATTTTACAGCAATTTTACAGTTTCTTTCACATTCAAGGCAGACTGGCGTTGCATGACGTTGCATACCTGCTGAACCGCGTCTATGCCCACCTGGACAAGCCGAGGAGCAAAGTGAGGGTCACGTTCTTTGACTTCTCCAGTGCTTTCAATACCACCAGGCCTGCTCTAATGGGTGACAAGCTGATGGCAATGCTGGTGGATCCCCCCTGGTGTCCTGGATTGTGGATTACTTCACTGGTCCACAGTACGTGCGCTTGTGGCACTGTGTGTCAGATAGAGTGGTCAGTAACACCGGGGCCCCACAAGGGACTGTCCTCTCTCCTTTCCTCTTCACCCTTTACACCACGGACTTCAACTACCAGACAGAGTCTTGCCATCTTCAGAAGTTTTCTGATGACTCTGCTGTCGTTGGATGTATCAGCAAGGATGAGGAGACTGAGTACAGGTCTGTGGTGGACAACCTTGTCTCAACCACCTGCAGCTCAACACAACAAAAACCAAAGAGCTGGTGGTCGATCTGAGGAGAACCAGGACACCACTAACCCCAGTTTCCATCTTGGGGCATAACGTGGACATCGTTGAACACTATAAATATCTGGGGGTGTTCATCGACAATAAACTGGACTAGACTAAGAACACTGAAGTCCTCTACAAGAAGGGACAGAGCCGCCTCTATTTTCTGAGGAAGCTCCGCTCCTTTAACATCTGCCGGACTATGCTGAGGATGTTTTATGAGTCTGTGGTGGCCAGTGCTGTTCTGTTTGCTGTCATGTGCTGGGGCAGCAGACTGAGAGTAGCCAATGCCAGACTCAATAAGCTGATCAGGAAGGCCAGTGACGTTGTGGGGGTGGAGCTGGACACTTTGACAGCAGTGTCAGATGGGAGGATGCTGTCGAAGGTGCGGGCGATACTGCAGTATGGCTCTCACCCTCTCCACAACGCTCTGGTCAAACAGAGGAGCACCTTCAGCGAGAGACTGATTGCTCCTAAATGCACCACTGAGCGCCACAGGAAGTCATTCCTGCCTGTGGCCATTAATCTGTACAAATCCTCCCTCTGATGATCAGACTCATTTGTCTATTTATAAAGCAAAACAAACAAATATAACTACTCATTCTCATTTCATTTATAACGCTACAACCATTTCATTGTATATTGTACATATTTCCAGAGATTGTCTACTTTACTATTTTATTATTTATTTTTATTTTATTGTCTACTTTAATATTTTATTTTATTTTAAAGTCTAGTTTAATATTTTATTTTATTTTATTTTATTTTATTTCATTCATTGTTTATTTGTAATTTGCATGGGCATTGGAACTAAAGCAATTTTCCCCCGGGGATCAATAAAGTATTCTGAATCTGAAGCTGAATCTGAATCATGACAACATGATGTACAATGTCACATTCTCTTGGTACTGTTTTTTTAACCAAGCTAGTATTTTTCCTTATGGATGGCAACATTGGTCAGTCGGTTCAATATATCACAACAGCTATCAGATGGATTTCCATGAACCTTGGTATGTCTATGCTCCTCAGAGGACGAACCTCACTGACTTTATTGATCCTCTGACTTTCTCCTTTAGCGCCACCAAGACGTCAAAACTTTCAGTTATTTAGTCAAATATCAACAATTCCTAATTACCATGGTGATCTTCCGACTCCACTATGAGGGTGACATTTGTGGTTTTGAGTCATGGCTTTTAACTGACATTTGCTAGATTGCCATGAGCTTTAGTACAACATTAATCTTTAACCTAAAATAACTATTGGTGATCTTCCGGCATTTTATTTGCTGACATCATTAGGTTAAAACTTCGCATTATCAATACTTTGCTTTATGACCTTTCCCATCCGCCTCTGATGTATTTCGCAGCTGGTGCTAATTAGCAAGTGTTAGCAAGCTAACAAGCTAAACTAAGATGGTGAACTTGATTATCATTACCGTTAGCCAAATGCTAACAGCTGTGCTACTGCCACTGGCATTTATCTCAAAGCATTTAGCTCAAGTGCAGCCCTTATTTTCCCTTCTCTCGCCTCTTGGTATTTTCAAGTGAGGGTCAACATAAGTGTTAAGGAAAGAAGAGTGGATGTAATTATTTATCATTTATTTATTTCTGTATCTATTCTGTAGATACATGGTCCGCAGAAAGCAATTAAGCTTCCACGAGTATGGCCACTCTCTCCATTAAACCTCCAGATGACTGTCCCCTCATACAATGCAGTCTCTGAAGAAGCACCTCTGAGCTTATTACATCTCTACCAGAGATATACTAGACTGCTGAGTGAGCCTATTATATCTAAAATTTTAAACCATTATCTGCTTTATCACTTTTGCCCTGCAATTCACCCACATCTTTAAAACACCTCATAAGGTGAGGTAATTTGTGCCTGTTAAACTTTCAGCAGCCTAACACACTTCATCTGGAATGGTTACAAGCTAAAATGGATTTTAGGCTGACTGATAGCATGGAGCAAAATGAAAATGGAGGTTCAGTTAGAGCAAATAGAGCTTATATTTGTATAAGTGACAGATGTTGGAGGAGTGCTTTTTCATCTGGTGTTAACATATTTGTCTTGGTTTCTGAAAAATGGAAATAATTGTCTTTAATAGTTCAATGTCACACTGTTTTTCATGGTATACCTTTGATTAATCTAAAAAGGGCCTAAAAGGAAAAATTATTCAATTTCTCTTGCTAACACTGGAAAACACATAATCTGTAAATTCAACATAAATTACCACAGTCGTCAGGCCAAAATGTCACTAATTACATGCATGACTGGAAGATATTTGTCAAAATTCTGTGGTATTAAATCAAAGTTATGAGAAAGTAAGTATTTTGGCTCAATCAATTAAACTGATATTTATAAACATCTTATGACAAAATACAAACTGTTAGGAATGCAAGAGCAAAATACTTTTCGAGGATTATTAAGAATAGCTTCCGCAACCCAACAATCTTATTTAGCACCATTAACTCTAACTGTTGTAAATCAACCTGCTAGACCTAGCCTGGACCCCTCACCAATCAGCTGCGTGGATTTTATAAAAAAATTCTGAACTGACTGAATATCCATCCCTCTGATTAGGCTGTCGAGAGTCCACCAGCATTTGCTATTTTTCTGCCCATCTGCGATTCCCAACATGATGAAATCATTTCTGACACTACCAGCTGCGTTGATATTGTTCCAGCTCAGTTGCAGAGGGTGTTTTGGGGGAAATTGTCGGGAGCAAATTTCAGTTATGAAAAGTGTTCTTTTTACTAGGAATATCCCACTTTTGCCTAATCCTGCTATAGTTCAACCCCGATTTTAAACGTTTCAGTGGGGTCATGTCATGTCATGTCATTGTCCGTAACCGCTTTATCCCTTTTATGGGGTCACAGGGTTTGTTGCTGGAGCCAATCCCAGCTGTCTCCGGGCGAGGGCAGGGTACTCCTTGGACAAGTCGCCAGCTCATCGCAGGGCCCTCACTGATGGCAGAGGCCGCCATGCAAGGTGCAAATCAGGAGCAGTTTGTGGTTCAGTATCTTGCTCAAGGACATTTCGACATGCAGCTCAGCCCAGCAAAGTTTAAGTAAAGATGCATTAGTTGCACAATTTTGTCATGTGAGCAAATTGTGCAGTCTTTGTTTAATTGCCCCAAACACACAGCAGATCTGTACAGGAGTTAGCTGTAGCTAGCTAGCAGTTAGTAGTACAGTAGCGCACACTCTGACTAAGCTCAGAACTCACCGTTAACTCCAGTTCTTATCATAAAGCCCCTGGATTTGTCAGTCTCATCACCAGGATCATATTTGCATCAGTACACGACTACTTGCTGTTTAAATTCCCTAATGTTCTGTCTGAACATCCCTCAAGATGAAGATGGACTGGTCTTTTATTCTTACCGAAGCATCTGTTTTTGAGACTTCCTTCGACAATCCATGCAAGCAGCCAATTGGACATCCAGATATCCCCTCATCCAGGCACTGATGTAAGAACCAGACAGTTCCATTGAAGGTGTTTGGTACTCAGTGCATAGAACCAATCACAACGTCTATTTGCAGTAACTTCAAGGTAGAACACCCCCTAATTTTCCTTTTTCATAATGTTATTTCAAAGTGTGTACATGTAGTTCACCTGAAGTGAATGTGTCACGCAGATCAAAGTATTTTCAAGTACGTGTTTATCAAATTTATCGAGCCGTTGTCTAACCCCGAAGTGGCAGTAGTTGTTATTCACATCGATTCAGAGGTGTTTCCCACACATACACTTTACTTGGTACATTTACAAGTATATTTGCCAACCCCTCCACACCAGTACACAGAGTCCCAGTGAAGGAAGCAAGGGGCTGTGTTGGTGTGGGCTTGTTGGTATAAGGCACAGATACAGATGAGGATGGTAAATCTGAAGTGTAATCACTTATGAATTGTGAAGATGGAAATTGGAAAAAAAAAAATCTAAAAAAATTACCCTGTTCTACATCTGAATAAGCAAGAAAGCAGCACATTTTGTGGTACATGGTATGCACGTGTTTTGCCAGAGCCTTGTGTCTTATCCAAATGAATGAGGAAGCCTGCCTGATTTTCTGCAGACAGAATGGGAGAGAGTTGGTGTTTTCTTTGCCCTTTGGTCGGGGTTTGTGTTTTGTGAATGTTTTCTTGGCTGTGTTTATCTGTGTTTGCTTGAGTGTAAAAAAAGGGCGACTGGAAAAAATGTTTTTTCGCGGCCGAGGAGCCGATATTTTCACCAACTGTCTTGCGGTTCGAGCGTTTTGGCCACTCAGCAAATGAATCACTCACTTGAGTGCAATTCGTCCATGTGGATATTCCCACTGTTTGTTTATGAGTGTCTGTGTGCTCCTGTGTTTGTGTGCAGCACTGATGAAATTGCGTCTCCTCCTCGTCTTCCTCCTCCTCCTTCTCCTCCTCCTCCTCCTAATGTTATCTCACTTCCTCTGGGCCCCTGACAAACCCACCAAACAGGGAGAAAATAGAGCGCTTTATTGGGACGCCTGTCAGGACTCCCCCTTGGATTTATGGCCAACAGACAGTGTTTATCACTCAGCTGAGAGAGGCAGAGTAAAAAGGGGTGGGAAGGAGAGATGGGGAGGGAGAGGAAAAACAGGGTAAAGGAACAGAGCGATCCTATTCCCCATTTGCATACAGAATCACTGAAACTGACTGGAACCATCTCTGGAAAAGGATAATTAAATTATCACACTGTTCACATCTTGAACACATTTCGCAGGACAAGCCAGTGCCACTGGAGATGTTTGTTGAATTCATTATGTCAACTGTTCAAGATCGTTGGAAACTAATTGCACACTTATTTTTGCTTGTTTGTAAAAGGCAAAGCCAGTGGAACAAACATAATTTCGGCTGCTCTGATTGATCAACAACGGATGGTGACAAGGTGCTAACAGAGAGTTGAGTCATGCACTTTTTCGCATGTAATCAGCATCTGTTGGGCATTATTGTCGTATTTGTATTGCTGGAAAGGCTTTTGTCGGCTGCATTTACTCTCCACTCTGAAATCTTCACCTTCTGTTTATGTCTTCGTTTTGGTCTTGAAAGTCCCATCGAGCAGCTGGGGAAATGGTTCAGTGCAGGCCAAATTACCATCAGTTTAAACTACATCACCACTGTAAATTATTTGGGTTTGGATGTGCTGGGACAATATTTTGCGTGCTGGAAATTTTTCATCCAAAACAACTGACTGAGGTAAACACACTTGTGCTTCAGGGCTGCTCTGTTTTTCAAAAGTAGATAGAGTCTGCACAGTGCCGCCCTGTCTTCTTTTGTTGAATCACTGAAGGGCACTGAGTATAATGTCAGGATGTTCTATTTTGTGGCTAAATGTATCTCTTATTTTTTTCTCTCAACTCCCATGTATTCAAGAGCACTTACATCAGAGTGAAGAATCTAATATCAGACCGTCTCCTCCTGTAGATTGATGCTGTAACAAAATATTGTGCAGCCCTCATAGTTGTTTTGTGGCAACTCTTTGTTTCGTAGGCGCTCGAGTGCTTCACTGTGTCCCAGCATCTATCAGGGGGGCTGCAGTTGTCATTTGACAACTATGCTCTATAACAATTAGAAGTCCCGAAAGTTATTTATTTTGTCTTTACTCAAGAATACATGCACAAACTCCTAGCTCTGGGAAATGCTCATTCAAATGTACGACTACATGGAATACAGACTCTTGCATTATGTGGGCGGGTGCACCCTCATGGCTATGCAGACATGACAAGTGTACCTTGTGTTTAAGATTTAGATGTGGACAATGCATGCACACAAAAATGCATCATCACTTCTTACATTATATCCAATCTTTTTTCCAGGACCATCCTTTAAATGATTTAAATGGATTTAAATTATTTAGTTAACTTTACTCTAAATCAGCATTTCTTTTCCTGCTTTTAAAGCTCCTGTTGGCTTACAGCAGCACCAGTATCCTGCGAATATCTACGCTAACTAGCATAACAGTGCCGTCAGCAGTGCTGCTCAGTATAGTGAGCACATTAAGTTCTAGCTCTCCGTGTGTCTTGCTACATGCTAGTAAAGCTGACGACAAAATGGTTGGCACACACACAAATGAACCATACGTGCTAACCAGCATAATAAGAGATGCTGTAACGCCACATGTCGGTCCATCACAGCGACACAGTGATGGACCATAATGACGCCGAGTCACAACACTGACATTGTAGTCACACTGCGATCTTATTGGCAGGAACTAAAGAGTCTCAGGAGAGAGTTAGCGGCCCTTCATCTTCTACCTTCTCTCACCATCCCGCATCTCTGTCTGCTGAGAGGATGAATTAGGGATGACAGAGCCTCTGTACAGCCTTTTAGTGAAGGGGAAAGGAGGAGGGAGGGAGGGGGAGAAGCGGGTTAACGGAGTCATTAACACATGATGATTTAACTGGTTTGATTTAGTGCCGCGCTACGCTTTTCTGGCATCTGAGGCTTTCCTCCTGTGGATTGGAGGGGAAAGAGTTTTCTTTTCCCTCGCAACATCCTTCCTTCCTTCCTGCCCCCGAGGATTTCCCCTCTGCATGCTCTCCTCCCTCACCTTCTCTCCTCCTCTTATTCCTCATCTGACACAGCCCCTCTGTTTTTTTTTTTATCATGTTCCCTCTGCCTTTTATTCAGACTCTCACTTTCTTCCTCTCATTTTGTCCTTTTCTCCATCTCCTCCCCAGTGTTCATTTGTATTAAGATTTAATGCCCCCAAACAAGCTTTCTGTGTCAGCCCACTGAGAGTGTCAGCGGGGGCGCTCTGTTCCCCCTCATGTCTCTGCTGTGAGAATCGCTCTCAAAGCTGCTATGGCACACTCACACACACACACACACACGCACACTCACGGGACACTTGAGGTTTGGGCACAAAAACACACACTCTCAGGCGTACACACATGCAGCCTCAACAGAGGTTTTCCACACACTGCGCCTGAGGACGGTGTCCCACAGAGTCCTACTAGGCCTCAGCTCACGCCAGCCCTCGAGGAACACTCCATGCACTAGCAGTGCGTGTGTTTGTGTGTGTGTATGTGCTACATCACCCACCAATCACATTTCACCTACCCCATGGTTCCCTTCTCCATGGGACTCCCTGCCTGACCATGAAGGAATTAGATCAAGAAGCATCATGATTGGATTCAGCTTTGATACACACACACACACACACACACACACACACACACACACACACACCCGTTGAGTTAGATTTAGTCCTTTCATGGGAAAAAAATAAACACTTTGCCAAGGTCTTAGACTGTCCATTGCTTATCTATTTATGATCTATTGGTGTGCGTGATTGTCAGGGCTACACC
>OMLP01024208.1:28556-44316 GCA_900302685.1 Spondyliosoma cantharus | reverse complement strand
AGGAATGAGGAGTTTGTGGGTGAGACTTTTTACTTGATCTCATTGTTTCCACTAAATGCTGAGCAAAGCTGTCATCGCTGGCGTTCAGTGTCCACCATCAGCAACAGTGTTCTCCCTCTTTCAGAGCCTTTCATGTCGCTGCTGCTGGTCCTCTCTCACATGGAGTTTAAACTGAACATGGAGGTCAGAGCAGGTCCTTTATTATCCATTTTCAGTATTTTCAAGCCAGACAGGATTCTCCTTCAAAATATAACCTTGTCTACTCTAATGCCAATCATCACGTGGCAAAAGCAGCTGATCTGTCAAATCGCTTTGAAATCAACGGACTGTACCCATCCCTCTGGTCTCTTTACACAGAATTGCAGTTTTCTTGATGAGAGCTGGCTCCTACCGGTAAGAAACATGATTATTATTTAGTAATTCACAGCATCACAACAATATTATTATGGTTTAAGTGGCCATAGGAGCTTTAAGATCCTTGGAAAAATACATAGACAAATCTCCCAAGCAGGACACATTGCTTTGAGATAATTGAACAGAATGTAGCAGACAGGCTGTTTTTTTTTGTAATTTGTATGTTTCCAGGTGTGTGAGACATATGAAGTAGTGCCCTGTCGGGAGGTTGGGATGGTGTTGAGGTTTGTATATTCCCTAAGTTTTTATTTTTTTTCCATCAAGTATGTCTACTCATAAATAGATCTGCACACCCTGCTGCATCATTGGCCTGTCTGTCACTCAGGTATCTCAGTGGACGCGTCTTTGTCCTCGACCTGATGCCTGGTGGTCAGGCTCACATCGACAAGTTCGTCTGCCCTGGTGACATTCTTGATGAGATCAATGGAACATCACTAAGGAATTCCAAGAATGGACAGGTATCCTCAAACATGCCGCGTTATGCTGTATGTTGACGCAATACGCAGTGACCGGTCTATTCTCGCGTCTGTGAAAAGCCAACATGAGCGACGCAGGGACCCTGAAACTGAAGCAGCTGAATAGATGTCAGAATTCCGTAAATTACACCCGTGCTTTTTTTCTGTTTACAGGCTGGATAAAGATAATTCAACTTGTAAATGAGGCCAAAACGTAATTCTAAGCGGGTGCAAAAATGAGAACCATGGAGGAAGTTATTTGAAACTGAAAACCAACAGTCCCATAATTCTCTGTGAAGGCTATGATGGTTGTCTGAGGTTTCACAGCAGTAGGACAGTAGTCTTTGTACATGGAGAACCAATTAAGATTTCCCCATGAGCTGTACAGTGTGCACACACAATGATGATGGGACAAGGACAAATACTGTAGTCCAACCCAAATCCTGTCTGTATTAACCTATTAACCAAAGCATAAATCACCGGTGAGTCACACCTTTGACAAACCTGATCAACATTTGCACGATTAAAAAAACCCGGTCACTCAGAATTCTGCCTACATTTGGGACTGTATATGCCTTCAAAGTTGTTGTACAGAGAGTAACAATAAATGCGTTTCTATTTTCACAGGCAGGTGTGGTTCTGTCTCGGCTGAAGGGCTGCCCCCTGACCATCAGTGTTCTGCGATGGAGGGCTCAGGATGGAACAGTGTATCGGCCCCTCATCAAAAACCTGCGGGCCCTAAGGATGGAGAACCCCACCCTGCAGCTAGGTCCTGCTTCGTCCCAGCAGTCAGCCACCAAGGACCAGAGAAGCTCTCTGTCACAGTGTCTCAAAGAGGGAAGGCAAGTTGGTAACTAATCCATGATGACCATTATGATTTATAGATCACTGTGTTGTATCAGTTGAATTCTTGACATTAAGACACTGGCTCACCTCTTCTCAACAGGATTGGTTACATAGTGCATTTCTTGGGAAAAACAAGCATTGGAATGGTAAGTAATCACTTTTTATTTTATAATTTAATAAATGTTCGATCTCTGTTTAAATGTGTGCTATGCCGTTTTTCCATTACATCTGCCGGCCTGGCTCTTATCGGTTTGACTCGGCACCACTGGAGTTTTTGCCTTTCTGTCAGAACTGGGCCTGAAGGTGTGTCTTAAAACAACAACGCGTTTGTGCAGATCCCCGCAGAACTTTATAAGAATCAACAAAGTTTACAAAAAACTTGACTAGCTCGAAATTACTCAACTCAACTCAACGGCGTAGGAAAACTAGTAATGGAAATGCAAATCAGCGCGGCTAAAAGTGCATCTGGAAAAACGGCGTTAGTCTCATGTATTATTCATGTGATATCCGCTCTTCTGCTTTCGTAGTTTGGAGGCAAGGAGGTGCTGCAGCACGCCATTCCACAAGTGTTGCAGAAAAAACAGCCGAGCAGGGTAATGTAGCTTATGTTGCTTCAGGCATGTTTGTTTCTGTTGTCATGTACCTCTAAACACTTACTCGTCACTATCAACATATTATCGGTCATTGTAATTTGTTTCATAGGAGGTGCTTTTAGATATGAAGGAAACACATTTGACTTGCACAGACAGCTGCAGTAAGCAGGTAAGCGGACACACAGCTCCTATCAAGAGTAATCACTGGTGTCCGAGCTGCTCTTTGCTAATGCGTGACAATGGTCAGTAACACATGCCTTATATCCGTGTTTGCTCAGGAGCTGTTTGAGCATCACTATCCTGAGATTTCATGTGTTGGGAGATTTGGTCAACCAGACTACACAGTATTTGCATTCTGTGTGGCGTAAGTATTAAACACATATTGTATTACCAGTTCTTTATGCATCAACTATCATTCATCCCCACAACCATCAGACTATTTAACTAAAAGCACTACCTGAACAATCACTTTCCACTTTTTTGTAAATCTTATTTAACTTTATGCATATTCGTCTGATTTTTTTTCCCTTACTTGTTGCATCTTGAGCTGTTGTAACAAGGGAATTTCCCCATTGTGGGATAAATAAAGCCTTTTACATTACATTCATAGCAGAGATTAAAAAAAAGTCAGGTTAACAAGCATTTCAATCCTGCAGATTCACCACACATCCCAGTTTAGGCCACTCCCTTCCAATGACATGTAATGACGCAATACCCAAGCCATCAAAGCTGTTGTCATTGGCTGCACCCACATGTTATTTAAGCATATGATTGGCTCTGTTCACAGGGACTCCCCAGACACCCCTCAGTCTACTGGCTTCTGCTGTGTGGCACTCCAGGCAAGCACCACCAAAGAGTGTGAAGAGATCGTCTGTCGTATTGGTGAGACAATCAGCTTACATGAATTACTTCTCCACACCTTTAAAGAGCAAGCTTACCTTTTTTGTGTGTTTGTTTTTACAGCAACCGGTTTCAAGCATACAGAGTGGTTTGTATGACAGTTCACCGACAGCGATCAGCTTATTTGAAGTGGTTGTAAATAAATGCCTGTCACAACATACCCACTGCAATACTGTCTGAATACCACAACTACATTTATATATAAAAAACAAAACACAAGGGCAGAACACAACGCTTTTCTACTCATAAAGACTTTAATAGAAAGACATGTGACAACATTTCCATAAATAGTATTAAATGTAGCTGCCAAGATTTTATGTTGAAAAACATGTAAAAAGCAGTCCAGAAAAATACAGAGGGGGCCATGCTTCTTGCCACCGAGTGTTTAGGATCAACTGTAGCAGCCAATAGCCCGACACTGGTGAAACCTGATGAGCATGACATGCTGGCATTTTGTGGTAGATGGTAGATTGTTGAAGAAACCCTGGACCCCATGGAAGATGTGAAGATTCATCCTTGCTTCATCCCCAGAATTTGCCTGTTTACCCACAAAAAAAACTTGAGGGGTGGCATAATGGCTGTAACATGTAGTAATGATGACCCATGATGGATACTCCTACTGCACAACACTTCCAACTACCGTACATGTACTCAGGCTTGTGGAATGACTGATGAATTGTCCCAGTCTAAAAATACAATACAAAATTAAAAAAAAAAAAAAAAAGTATTTAAAAATACCCAAGAAATAAAAGTCCACAAGAATGGTTAAGTATGATAAATAGAATCATTTGTCTTGGCAATGTTGCCACCAACTGCTTAGGCCCTCTCTCCCCTTATCCTACGGGCCAGCTGGATGTCTTTGGGCATGATGGTGACACGTTTGGCGTGGATGGCGCACAGGTTTGTGTCCTCAAACAGACCCACCAGGTAAGCCTCACTGGCTTCCTATTAAAATAAAAACAAAAAACAAGGAAACGCATTAGATTCATAGAAACCACTACTCACTAATGCCATGATTTTACAGATGTTTAATTTAAAGTCTCATTTACCTGGAGTGCTCCAATAGCAGCACTCTGGAATCGCAAGTCAGTCTTGAAGTCCTGGGCAATTTCTCTGACCAGACGCTGGAAAGGCAGCTTGCGGATGAGCAACTCCGTGGACTTCTGGTAGCGACGGATCTCCCTCAAAGCCACAGTTCCGGGCCTAAAAACAAAACAACGTTTAAGCTCCTGGTATTTAAATACGGCAAGTATAGCATATAATAGCAGTAGACTCAAAACCCAGTTAATGATAAACATTCCACACACACCTGTAACGATGGGGCTTCTTCACTCCTCCAGTGGAAGGGGCGCTCTTCCTGGCTGCCTTGGTAGCGAGCTGCTTCCTTGGCGCCTTTCCTCCGGTAGATTTACGGGCTGTCTGCTTGGTACGGGCCATGGCGCACTTGCTAAAAAAAAAAAAAACCACAGTCCGAAGGAGAGATTAAAATCGTTGATAGTTCGTGCGTAAAAAAAAATAAAATAACGTAGAACGCAACTGACGCGGCCGTACGGGTCTGACATCAAGTGCCACGCTAATATGCTAGCCTAGCCTACAATTACATTCAGCTCCCCTCCCCCATGCTGTAACAACTGGGAGACGTCGAGTGAGCTCCGGTTCCCTCTATCATCATTATACCAGTCTACAAACAAGATCGAAAATAAAACACCATTAAAACCGTGTCGACGTTGCCCTGTCTTCAAATTAAGCCATGACCAGTTAAGACAACGATTTAACTGGTTTGGAAGAGACCACTGTAATCAAAGAGTCCCGTCACAACACTGTGTCTAAACCCTGCCAAGCCCGGCCAGTCAGCCGCTGCTTTTCGACTTCGCCATTATCCCAGGCTCTCATGTCACCCCCAGACGACATTGCCTCGATTGGGCTCAACCACCATTAGCCTACATACAATAAGCTTAATTCATGGCCACTCACTGTTTACAGAATATTCATCTCAATCTCCAACTGTAGCCAACCACGGGCTTGTTAACGAGGTCTAGTATGACTTTAGCACCGAACGGTGACGTTTAACTAGAAACGTCAAAGGTAAGGTTCCATTGTTCTATTTTTAGCTAATGTTAGCATGTCGACATGTTAGCCTGTTTGGCAAATAACAGCTGTAAGCAGAACCAGAATCGTCACATACATCGTCACAGTTGTTAAAACCAATTCACGTAGATAACCTACATAGAGTGCCAGTAATAATTACCTTTAGACCGTCGGTTGATTTGAAGAACTCGCCGTTCCAAACAAGATGTCGAGCGTCACTGCTGAAAACGATTTGTGGTGGGAGGGGGTTGAAGCGAAGTATTAATACTTTGCTGTGACGTCATGTCCCAAACACTACGCGCTCATTGGTTCACCTCCCGAAGTGGACATATCTAACAAGCGATAGATAATGTTCTATCTAAATAAGAAAACACAGAGCTGAACGTTATGGCTCATTTTCCCATGTCTCACTTTTCTTCCAACAAACTGTATGTAGTAACTGATTAAATCTCGTTTATGTTTCATGAGGTGCCCAATCGTCGGTGAAGTTATAAATGAACTTCATGTCCCATAGTTCCGTGTTGTCCTCTTGCTACTACTTCCTCCTGCCTTGCGCAAGCTCACAACGTTGTAGAATGCGGATTTCGAAGCTAATGAGAATACCTAGCTACTAAGCTAAAAACAAGGTTCTTGTTGTTAGGCTTCAAACGCGTAAAATGTCCAAAACACACTCGCAGCCCCCGTCATCTTCGGCAGCGACGACTACCGGGGGACCCTCCTCGTCCTCTTCGTCTTCGCCCGCGGGGGGCTCGACATCTCCCGCAACCGTGTTGAACGTGCAGCCCGAGAAACCTCAACATTACACGTACGTAGCTAGTTAGCTGGATTAGCTAGCGAAATGTACACAACCTCACGTGTAGTTGCATATAGCAAAATACAGCTAAATTTATCTAAAAAATTAGTGAACGATGCGCTTGTTGTTTCTGTGCAATGACCGTATCAAGGCTATTCAGCGATAATTTGCTTATTATCTGGAGCGGGTATCGAGAAAGAGGCCTAACGTTACTCTCTCACAGTAGCCACATCTTACATTTCTTTCAAGCTTTGTGATACTGCATAGCTAAAGTTCTGTATTTGCAAATATGTCTCACTGCTGCATAGAGTCAATGCTAGTTTAGTTACACGATTAGTTTTCCAGGGAATGAGGGTTGCCACAGCAGCACATCATAAGTAATTGTCAGACACCTATCCGTAGAAAAATTATCACCATAAGTAATTATTTAATGTACTGTAAATAAGTATCAATGCACTGTTGCTTGTGTAAAACAAAAACTGTAAAATACACTAACACTGTCCAGTAGTGGATTTCACTTTTGCTTTGATGCTTTGACTTCTCTCTCTCTCTCTCCCAGATATCTTAAGGAGTTCAGAACTGAGCAGTGCCCCCTGTTTGTACAGCACAAATGCACACAACACAGGCCGTTTTCCTGTTTCCACTGGCACTTTCTAAACCAGCGGCGGCGCAGGCCCATCCGAAGACGGGATGGGACCTTCAACTACAGCCCAGATGTTTACTGCACCAAATATGATGAGGGAACAGGCACCTGTCCTGATGGAGATGAGTGAGTGCAACTTAGATGTCAGTTTTGTGCAAGACTGCTTCACGTCATGTTCGCCCCTCAATAGACCCATACATGTTACAAGATGAAGAGGAAGTGTTATTGTTTCTCTTGCGCTGAATTGCTTAACTAACCCCAACACTGTTTTTGGAATGCTGATAATGGTGACTGATGTTGACACATCTGTGTGAAGTACATTCCAGTAATGTTTAACTTTAAAACTGTGACTGGGGCTGAAAATATAAATTGACTTGTTACATTGAAGTTGAACTCCTCAAGTGAATCAACAGAATGTGTGGAACATTGCGTAGCAAAGGATCTTTTCTGTCTTTTTGTCTGAAAGGCAGTGGAGTCGCTATTGAGGATACACCCTATCCTCAATTGTCAGTCAAGTTGAGCACCTTGGAAGTTTTGTGTTTGATGCATGTTCTTTGCCAGTTGACATTAGCATCCGAACAAGCCCTCTGTGGGACTCTTTTAGACTGAAATGAGCCTTTGTGTTATATATGACAGCCTCTTGGTGACATTGTGTCTGCCTTAATACAGGAACAGGTAAAAACACAAGGAATCACAAACAGAGTGGGAGGCGTTGCCACACACTGACAAAGGGAATGTTAATGTCAGGCTGGAAGTCGTTTCAGGATTCTTGGATGTGTTTGATACATGAACCACTTGGAGTGCCAAGTGAACTGAGTGCTAATTGAACTTTTCAGACTCTTCCATCTCGCATCTCAAAACACCAGTTGCACAGAAAACAGTCAGCATTAAATGAAGGTTGGAAGATTCTAAATGCATATTTCTTAATATTTCTGTAAGACCTAACACTTTTTACTTACCTACAGAAGTTCAGCTGATAAGTTGTTTTATATAAATATTTACCTAGATTGGGCCTAGAACCATTATATTTAGTTTTGCAACAGTTGTATTCTTGCAATGTTTTACAGAAAAAAAAAGTATATTTAACAGTGCCATTGTTTTGTGCTGGGTTCTCACATACATCATATCAGCAGGGATCATAGCTTTGCAGCTTGGTAGGGGACCAATTTTGGTGGTGTGAACTCCAGATATAGTCCAGTATAACTTCTTATTAATTCTCAGTGTCATTACTGAAACTACTTCAATTTTCTTTTCTTATTTTATTGTTATTCTATTAGTCAATGATGGCAGAATTGACTCCTTTGACACTAAACACTATGTTTAAGTGTGTGTATTCCATGTTTTCAATGTTTTTTTGTTTTTTTTCTGTGTTTGTGTGTTCCAGATGCCCATTTCTACATCGGACAGCAGGTGACACAGAGCGCAGATATCACCTTCGCTACTATAAGACAGGATCTTGTATTCACGAAACAGATGGAAAAGGCCACTGCAGCAAAAATGGCTCCCACTGTGCCTTCGCACACGGATCACATGACCTTCGCAGCCCTGTTTATGATATTAGGTGCCTAAAGAACTTAATTGTTATATAAAACCAACTGATCTGTGACTTTATATGAATCTCTGCTTCTGTGCTGTAGTTGCTTACAGTATTTTTATACTGTGGCTTTACAGAGAAGTGCAGGTAATGGAGTCTCAGGGAGGCTCTGGGGCCACAGAGGGAGGCGGAGGAGACGGACAGTCAGGACAGGCTGCAAGTACAGCACTCATAGAGAAGATCCTGGGTGAGGAACCGCGTTGGCAAGGTAAATCTGTAGCCCGTCATACACAGAGATTTCATAAGCAAGGAAAGCTCGCCTTCACGCCGCTTTCTTGTTATTTACACTGAACCAAGCAGCGCTGGTATACTGCTGCCCCAGTCTGTCACAGCTCTGCTATTACCGTCACTGGCAAATCAGAGGTGGAACGAAAATGTCCCCTCACACCACCTCTATAAATTTTATACAGACGGCAAGAACCAAAGCAGCCCAGCATTAAGATACAAAAGGTGCTGCAGGGATGTGGACTTGTTCCTATACCAGTGAACCTTCAGTTATGTTCCAGGGAAGCCCAGATTGAGTGACGGATTCATGAGTTTGGAAGAAGACGTCAAAACACTGCACAATATAATTTTTTATTTGATACATATGAATTCCGAATATTTAAAAATGGTGTCAGTAATGTTGATAAAGGTTCTCAGTCATCCAGGTCATGGTAATTCTGAGTGCGATATCCTAGGCAACTGGACTTGTTTCAGTTTCTTGAAGACGTTTATCCTCTCATCCAAAAGGCTTCTTCAGTTCTAACTAACTGGAGGGGAGTTGGAGTTGGAGTTGGAGTCTGGAGATTTTTACAGTGACGATACTCTGGTACCTAGCGGTGGGCAAAAAAATGTATTCAAATATGAATCGAGATTCCTATCTCCTACGATTCAGAATTGATTCACGAATGTCAAAAATCCGTTTGAAATGTTAATAGCGTGATGTTGACGGAACGAGAAATGGCAGAACTGAACTGTGAGGGTAGTGCAGCGCCTGGAAAATGTAAAGCGTGCATGCATTACTTTGAAGTTCATCTCCAAAAGAAGGCAGCGTTTGTAAGCTTTTCTCTCAGTTATTGACTGATTTATTACCTTTTTTTTTTTTAAAAAATCACATAGAAATCACAAATTCAGTAAGTGTACACAATAGATGGACTAGATGGATTTCACTGTGTTTTAGATTCCAATGCAACAATTGTGAAATGAACAGTAGAAATATGCTTTTCATGCTGAATGTTTATTTACCAGGAATGTGCAGTTGCATGCATTTAACTCGCCAACACAGCATCATCTCTGATGACTTTGCATACCAGTCCAGCAAAAGTTGAGCCAGGTTGTTCAACTTTTTGGCTAGATGACTTTGTGTATTTGTTTGTTAGCTTTTTTTGCTCGAGCCCCCTGTTTTTGCAGCCACAATGCTTCGTCAGACCGGACTCATTAAAATGAGAGAGAATGCTGTGGTTTTTAGATGTAGGGCACTCTATTTTATGTCAATATTAACCATGCAGATGACTTTTTTTCTTTTGTGTTTTTTTTTTTTTTTTGTAAGAAGTGACAATGTGTTGGTGACTGTGCTAATAAAGACACAACACAGTAAACCCCTTTTTAAACAGTGTAAAAAAAAAAACACCCTCACTGTGGTGTGTCTGTTGGCAGAACTTTACCGTCAAGTATCTGACCTGATGACTCTTGTTTAGTCCTCACCATCTGCCTTCCTCATTGTTTGCCTCTGTCTGTTATAAATCTTTAGATAACAACTACGTGCTGTCCCACTACAAGACAGAACTCTGTAAGAAACCCCCTCGTCTGTGCCGTCAAGGTTATGCCTGTCCATACTACCATAACAGCAAAGACAGGAGGCGCAGCCCGCACAAGCACAAATACCGGTGATCCCTTACATCATTTAAAAGGAAAAACATTAAAGATGCATTTTTTGCCTGTTTGTGGATGTGTTTAACAAAGTTCTTGTTTGCTCTCGCCGCCACAGAGCATTGCCGTGTCCAGCTGTGAAACAGAGTGAGGAATGGGGAGATCCGAGTAAATGTGAGGGAGCGGAGGGATGTCAGTATTGCCACACGAGAACAGAGCAACAGTTCCACCCAGAGGTTTGTCCATTTAGATGCAACCTTAGAGCATCCAGACCAGAAATCACAAGCTATGAAAATCAACATGTGCTGATTTCTCCCTCTGTTGCAGATCTATAAATCCACTAAGTGTAACGACATGCAGCAGTGTGGCAGCTGTCCCAGAGGGCCCTTCTGTGCCTTTGCTCACGTTGAAAGTGAGTCTCTGCAATACATTTCTGATCACATCTCAAAAACCATCTGATCTGATTCATTTTACAATTGAATGGTATTTTTTTTATTTCTTTATAAAACCTTCTCCAGAGCCCTTTGCTCCAGAGGAAGCATCATTCCCAACACCGAGCTCCCCTCCACCACCCAGACCTCCAGACCCTCTTCCTGCCCAGGAAGCTTCTTCTAGTCCCAGCAGACACAACATGGGACCTGGTTCTGGTTCTATGTCAGACCCCTTCTCTCCATCTACAGGATCATGTGTTACAGAGCAGGGGCTGCTGGGAAGTGTTTTGTCCCTGTGTGAGGACTTGAGTGGAGGAGCAGAGCCACTGTCTCCCTGGGCAGGAGAGGGAGCGTACTGCCGAGCGCCTGGATTTGAGAGGGAGGATCAGGTGAGAGTGGCAGAACGTGTGCATTATGGGTTACTTTTAAATGGAAATTATGAATGAATTCGTACTTAATATATAGAGGCTTATCCTGCATGTTTTCATGTCATCATTCTTATATTGTCTGTGTTTGGTGTTTTCAGGCTAAGCAAAGGAGTTTTGCTCTTGAGCAGCGCAATAGAGAACTGGCATCAACACAAAGCAAACAGGTACAGTCTAAAACTCTGCAGACTTTGAGCTAGTCCACATATTGTCTTTAGGAAGTAAACTTTTCTTGGTAATGCATTTTTTTTTTTTGCAAGGAAACAGAAATAAAGTCACATCACTTTTGCCAAACAACCACATTCCACATTGGTTCTCCTTCAGGACTTGTTAGTGTTTCTGCCTGTGGGCAGCCCTTTGAGTCTATCCTCCAGCATCCCCTCCAGTCTGGCTGCCACACCGCCCAGTCCTGCCCCTCTAGGACCACCAGGATCCAGCATCTCCTCAGGCATGAATGCTAACGCCCTGCCTTTTTATCCCACCAGTGAGACTGTAGAGTCAGTTGTTGGTAAGTATATGACATTTCAAGCAGTTGTGACAATACAAATGCAAATACAAATCTGACACATTTTTCTGGTCTTGTATGTATTGTAGAGTCAGCCCTAGATGATCTTGACCTGAATGATTTTGGCGTGTCGGCATTGGAGAGGAGCTTGGAGAGCAACTCTGCTCTGCCCAGTGTGGGAGTTATGCTGGGTATTTCAAACAATGAAAAAAAAACGCATACAACAACAATACATACAATTGAAATATGAGCAGAAATCACACCGTTTAAGCAGTACTATGCATATGCTCATGAACATTACAAATTTTTTGTCTCTTTGCTTTTCCAGGAGGTAGCCAGTTTCAAAGTTCTGCCCCCGTAAATATCCCAGGATCTTTCAGCAGCTCTGCTCCTTTTAGCTCCCCATCACCATCTCCCCCAATCAGGCCGCATGCTTCACCATTCTTTTCTACTCATATATCACAACCTGGCCAATCAGAAAGCACCTTCTTGGGACCATCTCATAGCTCTTTAGGTTTGTGAAATTTGATTCAGGACATCAAGTGGTGTAGAGTGACTGTATGGTTTTGTCAATATTTATTCTTCTTGCCGCAGGTCTTAATGGTATGAGCACTAATATCTGGGAGCATTTTCCATCAGGCCAGGGTTCCCCTGGTACACCCCCCACCCTCCTGCCTACTGGCCCCTGTGCAGAGACTTCCAGGCTTAAACAGGAGCTAGAGGAAGCACATAGGGCACTGAAGCAGTGGGGTCACAGCTGGAGACACACAGCTCAGGTAGGTAGGTAGTGGGGCAGTGCATGCGACGTTGTGAAATGGCTATTTGAGTCAGGGCAGTGACCTGCATGATTATGCACATAGCAATCACTGTGAAAAATGAATTACAATTACAGTGAATTCTGTATTTTGCCTCTTATAGTCATGGGCTGCACTAAAAGCAGATGCGGAGGAGTCTCGTGCCCATGCAGCACGGTTAGCCATGGAAGCAGAGAGAGCACGGCAGGCTGAGGAGGAGGCACAGAGACAGGCTTCTCTCCTGCAGGAGGCACTGGAGAGCTTAAGGAATGGAGACAATCCCCATCTAGCGCTGCATCAACTCCAGCTACTACATCGACTGCCTTTGGAGTCAGTCCTTAGTTTGCAGGCTCAGCTCTGTAGCTGCCTACACGCTGTGGAACAGGTAATACCACAGCTTACATTAACGTTAGTCAGTCTAAAGACCTGGTAAACCTAAAACTACAGTATGTGGCTTTTAAACAAAAAACAAAAATGTTTTGAATATCCTTTTGCACAGCCTTGCTGACCGAACAGATGTGGGTTTTTTTTTGCACACTAGCTATATTTGTTGTTTTTTGTTGAACTTGATTTTTAAGTTTTGTTGTGCTCAAAATATTGGTGACCATCGTATGTGGTTGCTTAAAACACCCAACACCAACACAGATTCAGGTATAAGGTTGACGTCTAAATATTTCCCTCTTTTTTTTTTCCCAAGGTGGTGTACAGAAAGCAGAGACAGTGCTGTGTGACGTGTGGAGAGCAAGGCTCCGTTTCCCTGACCTGTGGCCACGGACTTCAGTGTGAGAGCTGCTCCACCTCGACAGAGTGCCCACTCTGCCCTGAACAGACCCCAGAGCAGCAGCTCTCTTGACCTCACTACGCTGCCAGGACCACCACAGATTCCAGACCAGTCAGTCCGGATTCCACAGATACCAGCCTTCAATCTCAGCATCCATTTAAAAAAATCATGCCGAGATCATTTTATAATATGGTAACGACACAAGCACTGACCTGATCTTTGTATTTTTAAGATGACTTTTACTGATGAATGACCACTTTGTAAAGCACAGGTCATTAAGTGGAAGCTCCTAATATAGAATTTAGGATTAATGATTTCTCCAGTGTTACCCATGGAACACCAGTACATTTTTACTAGTTATTGCTCTTGACCAGCAACACTGTTCTATACCTTGTTCTTGATTTGTGAAAATAATTGAATACCTGCTGTTATTTCTTCTTTAAAGTTGAAATTTCGGGATTTTTCAACCTGGGCCCTATATTTAAATGTGCTGGTGCGTATATGATTCATACTTACTAAAGGTTTTGGTAATCCTTAATTTCAAATTGCCACTGACAGGCTGAGGTTGTTGTTCTAAGTGTCTGACAACATTCCAAAAAAAAACGATTCCTACAGAGAGACCTTTTTGTTAAATATAAGATCTTTATTGAAACCAGGAACACTTTTGTTCAAGGAGAAGTCTCGCTGTGAAATCTCAGGAGAGGTGAGATGTTGCAGGAAGACCTATGGAAAGAGTTAAAAGAGATGAGTTTGGCGTTTACTTTAAGAAACAGCCAGCAAGAATTCATTTCCAAAATCATGGCTGAATAGTTTACTGATTCTGACACTAGATGAGGCAAAAATGTTTATACACTCACCTTGCGACATTTCAGATTGTCACTTCCCCATGAGCGAGTCCCTTGTTTCCTGGCAACAAAAGGTCTGTCGCCGTAGGATCAGTTTCCGTTATGTTGTCAGACACTTAACAATAACAACCTCATGTACTTTTTTGTAGTCTTTGGGAGTTCACTGGTAGCACGATAGTAACACTCATGATGAAAGGCAGATATCAGACAGTGTCTCCTGCTACAACTCGGCAAGACCTGTAGTGAGGTAATCGTTTCATATAACCCTAACTGCCAAAGTCAGGCACCTGAGCCTGGCTGTTTGAGACAGTTTATATAAATGATGTCAAAATGTTTTGTTCATGCAGCAAGTCTTTTTGTGTCCGTATCTACTGCAAAAGTTATAATCCCAGTCATTATTGGCCACAGCCGGTGAGTAGAAGACAATCTAATATGGACATAAATGACAGTCATTGTTGTCAATGCTGCTTCCCTCAGTGTGGTTTCAAAATGATATTTGTCTTCCACTATTCACTTGTTCCATAAAGAGTCTTATTGAGATACAATTATTTTGTATCTTATTGCATCTAATTGCACCGAATCGTCCTGTATTAGAAATGTATCGTCCCTGTATTTAGATGCGTTTTGGATCGTCTTATAAGGGAGAGATGAACACCCCTAGTAAATATGAGTCATTTACACACCAAAACATGTAATTATAGGGCCCGGGTTTAAAATAAAATGGACAGATTTCCCAGATTTATTCTACCATGAAACATTTTCATACATAGTTCTAAAACATATTCTGACACGTTTTAAAATATAAGCTTGGCTTCATGAAAACACATTTCCAGCGTGTTATGGTTGGTGTGATCACCCTCCAGAAATAAAGACAGTTACTCATGATAATCCACAGTAAGGAGCAGTCTTAATTATGAACTATTTAACTGGGAAGTATTTTTTACTCAAGTAAGCTATAACTATAGGCTATATAGACTGAAGAAGATGAGGTGCACATGCTCGTGACAACACGGAAGTGAATATAAAACTACTATTTTCTTCTTGGCCGTGGTGTTACTCAGTGATGTCTGGTTGTCTGGTACCATCACTCTGGTTCACTCCATTGTGTGATCAGGGTATCAAAAGTAACTGTGTTAGAATTTCTGGAAAGAGGCAAATGTAGCTGTGGAACAGCAAAGTTCTGTGCAGGTTAGTCTCTTTGTTTGAGCTGTCTTAACTAAATCAACAGGTGTGACTGAAAACATTTAAAGGGCATATTGAGTTTCATCGAGACAATGATCCTCCAAAGTCGAAAGGGGGACGTCATACCAGTCTGCTGGTAGCGCTTGTCTAGATTATATTGATATTCTTGTTCAAGTTTTTTTTTTTTTTCTATCATAGTTTTTTTCTTTTTTTTTACAAATGAAATTTGAAATGATCAATTGCTGTTAATGGCAGAAAATATTTAAAAATGTGGTAATATTTGTTTAAATTTACAACAGATGGCCTCTGTTAAAGCACTCAGGTTTTCTCTAATGTTCTTCTAAATAAACTGGAAGAGGAAAGCATATTATTACAATCAAGGCAAATGTACCAAGTCAACATGTGTAGTCTTTTAATTTTTTCTTCAGCGCTTTTCATGTTAACCCACACACATTTTTGTTAAAACCGCTCATTTGATATGTTTAAAAATCGATGTGTGACAGGTTTCTCTGCCAAAATTTTTACATTTGTAGTCATCTTTGACATTTCATTTTGTCTACACACACACACACATATATACATATATATTTTTATATATATATATATATATATATAAAAAA
>OMLP01024208.1:3767-28175 GCA_900302685.1 Spondyliosoma cantharus | reverse complement strand
GGCCTGAGCCTCTCGCTCTCCTTTCCTGGACTCCAGTAACTTCAGAATGCTGTCCTCTGGGAAATGTCCAAAGAGAAACAAGTCAGGCACTTGATTTTTGCTATTTGGATGATGCCAGTATCATTTGAAAGGAAAAAAAAGACTCCTTAACATTTTTTACTTAAACTTTGAAAGTTTTCATGCAAATAAAATATCTTAAAGGGGTAATTTGACTTGAGATTCAAATTGGGCACTGATTCTGCATCAGATTCAAAGATACTGACAAAAACTTGGCCAAGTGACGGGAAAAAATGCATCCTGTCTGTTTTCAATCTTAAAATGAAAATTTAAAAAATGCAACTGCCTGGATGCTTGGAACCAACAGGTTTGTGATAATATAATTAAACTTCTTTTTTTTTTTTTCAGCACAACATCAAGTGACATGTTAAGGCCCTTAATGCAGCAAAAAAAAAAAGATTCAGCAACCGGCAGGTCACAAAACGAGCTGTAAAAACAACACTGACATACAGTATTATCACCTTACAAAGTGGCAGAACATTTGCAGTCATCTATTTCTATGATAGGAACGTCAGCACTTATTTGGAATTTTGTTTCTGGCCACCGGACCAATGCTGACCTGGGATTTGCATTTACCACAGTGGTGTTGCTCTCAGAAACTGTGGGAGGCCGATTTGCACAAAATGCCAATTTCTACAAAATGTTGCTTTAAACACAGTATGTCATTTCTGCTGCTAGGGGTCTCTCAATCACGACAATGACAAAGGAAGGAGTTTGATAACATTGCAGAGCAGAAGAGGATTAGCGTTGATCAATGACCAATGTTGTCATCATTGTCAAATAACCACCATTGACAATGAAAATTGAGTAAATGCAGGTGAGCAACACAAACTATAATGAACAATAGAGTGGCTAGCTAACCACTTGGCCAACTCCCTTTCTCAGTCGGACAAATCATCTGGTGCTTCCCTGTAAGGTAAAGCAACTAGAGGGGGTAAAGAGATATACTGCCATCGACAGGCAACATCATAATACACATTATACACAAAATGTTCCTTTGCCACATATCTGGGGAGTGACAGATAGTGTCACAGAAAAAATGCACTCATTTTACAGAAAATGTTAAGAGGGTAGTCATTTTTTTGCCCAGGACACAGAGAAAAGATTTACAACCCTGCTTCACTGGTCTAAACCCGCTGTCATACCATACCATTAGGTTTGGGATGCATCAGAGGCAGTCGGATCTGAGCAGGGATGGCGTCTGGCTGTGTGCTGAGTCCATCTCCTTCCTTTCCTCCAACCCCTGGTATGGCTTTGAGGGCCAGGAAGGCCTCGCCTTCAAAGTCATCTGTCCTCAAAGTGTCGTGGTCCAGAACTGTCACAACCAGGCACGTCCCCTGAGTCTGGCACTGATCCAGGGATACCAGACTGTCATATAGAGGAGACAGAGAGCCGAGGATGGAGACAAAGGAGGTCAGAAATATCTGGAAAGCAGATGGCTGCCCCGGTTCACTTGTGAGAGTGCAACCCGAGATGCTACATAGGGTACTGACGAGTACAAGACCGACTACTTACAATTCAAAGGCTTCATCAAAAAGAGGGTTGAGATCACAGCTTTTGATCTGAGTGCAGCGAGGCTCTACCTCAGGAAAAATGTGGAAAGGCTCCAGACACAGATGCACAAACGGATCGCTCAAACCTGCCAAAAACATCCAAGGTCATCAGGAGAGGTCACGCAGCAATTAACAAAGTGCGTTTTGAATTAATTGGACTACACGGGTTTACCATTAGAGTCCATTGGCAAGAGATTGACTGCGTTTAACACCTCAACTCTGAGTCTGTGGTCTGATCTCCTGTAAGACGTGAGGAGGGTGACCGCGCCGTACTTCTCTCCACTGTACACATTCTATCACGGAACGCAGAAGCAAATAGCATTAGTTTACAGTAATCTGAGAGCCATTTCTTGCGGGCGGCTGTCTCACCTGCTCCCATATTTTTCTTTCAAGAAACTTCTCTACGAGCTGCTGGCTGCTCAGAGAGTTGTGAGTCAGGTGAGCTTTGAGAGCCTGGACACAGAAGAGAGAGATTAAACGTGCTACCTCATTTCGGGTCTGAGGAGATGTGGATTTGACTCCGCTGTCTTTGGTCACTCGCCTTGTACTCATCCGAGTGGAGCGCATTCAGAGGGAGCCCATTCCCTTCAGCGTGGAAGCACTGCTCCAGGCACTGAAACGAACACAGCAGGGAATAAAATGTGTGTCGAGGACTGTAACGCTCCCTGGGAGTGTGATTTTGGGCAAAACAACTATTTGACTTCTCCCCTGCAAACCAGATTATCTTGTTTTTGAATGCATTTGCTAAATACACGTAACATGTTACTGAGGCCCTATTCACAGCTAGTATCAACGTGCATCTCGGTTGATCTGATCACAGGTCGGACAGCTCCAAGTACAGGCGTGAATTCCCCAGAGCGCTGTGGATGCACTGGAGAACGGATCACTCAGAGCAAATTCGGAGGCGGAAGCCCCAAAGGATCGCGATCTATTTCCGGAGTGTATCCAGATGCATCCTGGGCCGCAGAGAAGGACCACCTACTCAACTGCGTTCTCATTCACGCACCAACGGCATCAACGCAAAGTGTTAAACAGCGAGAAGAAACCACAACAAGCTAGATGTATTCTTGTGGATGTATTGGCATACAAGATACAACGTCTAATTTCCATTCCGGCCAAATGGTCAGTGCTGTGCATGAATGTAGCATAGACCCGGATATATGGCTGGTTTTATTGTGAGGGAGTTCTAGGAAATGAGTTTGTAACCGAATCAGCAGAGCCACTTCGTTGGCAGTGATTCCCTGCTGGCACCGCAGGGATTTGAGACACACCTTCAAGCAGGTAGCCCAGTTGTGTTCCGAAAAAAACAAACAGCCTTCCGGTGACAGGTGTGGACTGATCGGATTTAGAGCTGTCTGCTTGGGATTTGATCCCCTCAAGATGCACGCTGACGTGGGATCAAACCCTTAACTTCGTCTCAGAAACAAACAAAAGCTTTCTTTTGCCCCGGTAGTCAAGACAACCACATGGCCAAGGACCAACCTGCAGTGTATACAGCAGTCTCTGGCAGAACACCATGAACCCTTCTTGCTGTGGATGCTGATTGGCCACCTGGTAGAGGATCTTCACTGAGTTATTCCACAGGGGCGTCAGGAGGCTGGGCGTGAGAAGAACAGGGACACAATTTCATGAGGTGATGCGGAGTGAATTATTAGATGACATTTATTTTTTGTTGTTGTTGTTGTGAGGTGGTAAGCAGGCCTTGCACCTGTTGAAGTTCTCTTGAACCAGGTTTTCGTTCATATACTGTAGCTCTTGCTCCAGGTAGCGCATCAGAGGAGCCGCAGCCTAAAACAGAGCAGACGCTGGGATGCATAAGAGCCCCAAGCATGCATTAAAAGCCATCGTAGTATTTGTGTTAAACTGGCAGTCACCTACGTCCTCTGTGGACTTGGAGGGAATTCTCCGCCTGGTCGACATGTTTCTGACGTGAGTCTCAATGTCTGTGTTTAACTGAAGAGACAGAGGGCAGCAGGAGAGGTCATGTTGAAGTTTTTTTTTTTTTTTGTCACACTGTATAGCACAACTTTACTGATGATCAAACGTGACGCGTTGAGTGTCGCACCTTTTTCCCAAGAGTGTCTAAAGCGGAGCGAATCTCTCGGCCGAGCACACCCTGGGCTTGCTGAAGCTGTAGGGGCAGGGTGTTGTTGAACTGGCTCTCCCCAATGACATTTTGGGTACGGTCTCGGAGCCCCGTCCAGTTCAGCTGTGTAGGAAGTCGGGTGAGCACCGACCGCAAGTGCTCCAAGTCATTCACCACTACACACAGCTGCAGACAGGGAAGGGTTAGATATCAGGGAGAGGGAAATGTATAAGATCGGAGTTTTGTAGCATAACATCTGTTTTTGTTGTCAAGTCTTTTTCTCCTTGCTTACCATGTTGATGGCACTGCCGTGGTCGGAGTTCTCGGACAGCACTCTGACTCTCTCCTTCAGGATGTGACAGTAGTTCACCACAATCTTACACACATCCTGAAAACACACAAGAAAGTTGCGGTAGACCACGGCCAACAATCTGACCCGTATAACATCTGATAAGGACTATGTCAGCGGTGCAATGCTGCACCTCAGTGAGTTTGACCATGAGCATGAAGGCCTCCTCAGGGTCAGGCCAGGACAGCTGCTCCCACAGCTGGCAGATAGGCTGGACACATGCCACCAGGTCCACTGCCGAGGAACTGTGTTTTACGGGCACCGCACCAGACTGCAGGGGCTGGAGCTAAGAGGGGAATTTTAAAAAACATCATGAAAATGCTACCTCTGGACGAAAACAATTATGTCTACCGTCACAGTTAAGCTTCAAAACACGAGCGTTACCTGGTCGACCTGCACAGCCCTCTCCACCCTGTCCTGAGTTGTGCTGAATGCCTGGTTCAGCCAGTAAGGCAGAGCCTCTCTGAAGCCCTCTTGAAAGTTTGTCAGCTCAAGTAATCCCCTGGAAGCAATGGAGGAAGAAGGTTTAGCTGTGTGCAATGACTCCCAGAGGAAAGACTGCAGTAGCTCAACTAGTTTGAAATAACAGAAATGAGGGTTTTATTAAACAAATATAACCAGCCAAACACTATTAATTGTGGTGATGCTGATCTTCAGCAAATGTATTGTCTCAGTAACCAGTAAGTTACCAGCCACAACATGTCGAAACCTTAAAACATCTTTATCTGTGAGCTAGCAGAGGAAGTTAGCTACGAGTAATGGCTAAGCTTTTCAAATGTTAGCCAAAGCCAATGGAAACTGTTGGAATAATTACCTTAAATTAATGGATTAGTAGGTGGACGGGAGGAACGAATTATCGAAATGTCATTATAATCATAGGACTTATTACCTAGAATTGTTGGATAGACTGTTGAAATAGTTAGCTTTAAGTAAACAGTTACAATTAGCTAAGAAATAATTATAAATGATAATAATAATAGCCTAATGCATTAACAGTTTAAATAATTATCTAAAAGTAACACAAAATGACAGAAATATTAAGATAAGATTTACAAGTAGGCCTAATCAATGGACAGAAATTGAAATGTGTCAGCAACATTTACTTTCTTACACTCCCAAGTAATTAGTAGCCAACCTTTTCTGTAAGAAAGCCTTGTCTTTGTGGATGGCCTGTAAGCTCAGGTAAACAGGGAACAGGCTGTTGGCCAGAGTCCGCTCCATCTGACCCTCAATCAGAGATAATGTTTCCCTGACTTCCTTTGCGAGCTGTGGAGGAGACGAGGGGAGAGGAATGGAGATGAGATGAGACTATAAAGGTGTTTCTCAAGTGAAACTGCTGGTTGAGGGAACCTCCATTCGCCACTCACCATGGAGTCAAACTTCTTATAGACGACAGTAAAGACATCCACCTGCACAGCACTATAATAATGAAAAAGCGCATTCATTATTGCAGGAGTAAAACATGTTGCCCCATGCAATACCAGGAACATGAAACTAAAGAACCTGAATGGTATACATCTGTGATCAACTTGTATTAGCTGTTCACACAAGTCAAAATGTCTATTGATGGAAGACAAAAGTCAACGCTTTCACCTCCGATCACCATCTTACCTGACAAATACCCTGTTCCAGACATCCTTGTTGTGTTTTATGTCCTCCTGCACCTCCCCAATCAACCTGGAGAGGGCGCCCACAATCTCTGACAGGTCCTAAAAAATGAACACGACTTCAGTGCGGTGACAGAAATGGACGAACCATACCTATCATTTCCAAATATAATGTGAAGGCCTCCATAATGTGCTTGTCTTTACCTTAGTCATTGGCTGATGCAAACCCTTTTTGATGGCGAACCACTCCTGTGTGCCTGTCTGATAAACAGGTAATGTTATAATTGCTGGGTACAGGTAATTATTATAATTAAAGACTTATACTGTTGGTGATAATCTCATCAGTATGATAGCTGACCTGTATGGCATCATTGACCTCATCATGTAACTCAACCTGAGCTGGGTTCAGTTTCTGAAATGCCTGAGTCTTGCAGATCTGGACCAAGATTCTGAAAAAAGCACGAGCACATATTGCTTAAAAATGGATGTATCCATAAAGTACATCAGCAATTAAATGAAAAGATATAAATATGTATACCGGAGCAGGGTGTGCAGTTTCGGAGTTGCACTGGGAGTTGGGGGGAATATGTCTCTGTATTTGGCCACCAGACACAGTCCGTACTGCAGGAAACCATGAAGAGAGTCGCCAAGTTCCTGTTTCTGTTGACAGAGTGCAATACCTTTCTCAACACTCGTGTGTGCTTAGAAATTCACTTTTTCATATTTCAGTGAAGGAACCGAGACAATAAGGCATAATAGAGCTGTCACCAGTCGGCAGAAATTCCGATCCTTCACTATAACCCAGTGTAGAAAGAAATGAATGCATCCAAATTTTTACGATTTTAAGATGCAAAATGTAAGAATTCACCGCCTGTCAAATTCATACTGCAGTCGACTGTGGGGCCTGAATTCACCGGCGTTAACAGCTGGTGGCTGCTGTAGCTGCAGTTAACTCATGCAACTAGCAATCCTATTAGCGAACTCTGCTAGGACGAGCTGGGGCTAGCTGGGTAGCATGCTGACTTCATTAGATATAGCCGTGACAAAATACACAGAGGCCTCTAACATGGTGTCATACCTCTTGTTCTATAATGCTTCAAGCTAAAATTCTTACATATTGCACCTTTAAGACTCATCTTCGTTTGAATTATTAGCACTGAAACGTACACTGGATTATTTTTTATGTTGCAGCTGCTCATAATGTTTGCATGTATATTCTTCATCCGCAAAGTAACTAGTAACTTTAGATGTCAAATACATGTAGAAGAGTTATAAAGCACATTTCTCTCTGACATGTAGTAGAGTACAAGTATAAAGTAAGCAATCCTCAATTAAAGTGCCTCAAATGTTACTTAAATATCATATATATATCATATATACATAATATCATAGTTGAGTAAATGTATATTGTTACGAGTTAGCGCTTCTACCTGTTGGTATGGCAGAGCCTGCTGATGCCAGTGGTACTCTATACTGGTTAGTTGCTGGAACAGCACGGACGAGTCCACCTCTAAGCTTTGGTACAGCTTACTGTAGGCCACCCACTTCCTGTCAGGGAAACACACGTCCACAGACATACTCAGAAGAGCAGCAGAAAGACAACACTGCAATGCACCCATTGTAGTGGTAACATAGAGCTGGGTGGTATGTTTGAAACCCATGTTAAAATATCCATACAAATGTTTGCGGATATCAGTATATTCTGACAAGCAAAACACCTTCTCAAAACTTGTTTGCAGCTCCTAATTCATTCAATAATATTTTATGAAAAATGCAGTAGCTTGTTTTTTTAAAAAAAATTTATGCAAATGTATACAGTAGCATTTTGTAAAGCTGATAATAATTCACCCAGACAACCATTTAGAAAGAACAATGACGCATTTTTATAGCACATCTGCCATTTAAGTTTAACACTTATATGCTTAAAGGGGCAGTGTGCGGTCCGAGTGTACTCTCATCTGCTTTAAGTCCGCTGAACGCCAACACCGTGCTTACGCCAGGTCCTGAAGAAAAGGCGAGAGGTCGTTCTGCGTAGCGTAGAGCTCCAGTAGAGTCTGAGCCTCGCCACACAGTGCCCCTTTCCATGGAGCCGAACTCTGAGAGAGACCACGAGGAGACACGGGAGTTTAAGAAAAAGGAAAGTAAGAGATTCAAACACACAAGAGCTTAAGAGTGCGCTCGGTCTTCACCTGCTGCTTGGAGATGTAAGCTTGGACAAACTGCTGCAGAATCCCACAGTAGTTGATGTAAGCGCTACGACCAGCACTCAGCGTCCCATCTCTCTGTCAGCCACAAAACACAACTCAAGTGTTAAAGTTGCCATTTTTATTTTTTTTATTTTACATATCTCATGTCCTGCCAACACACATTTGTATATCTTTATTGAAAACTGGTGTTCAAAGTGGTCGCAAATTCCAGTTCCCGTTTCTGCACACCAGCATCTGATACTTCATCGGTGCACATTTCTTTAATTTACTGGTTTGTTTACACGCTTTCGTGCATAAATGTTACATAAGACCTCAAACCAACAAAGTGTCGCAGGATGGTGTCCCGCACTTACCGATTTATGGATGAATTTGAGATTCAGGTGGCACTGGCCACGATCAGGATATGTCTCTGTTCGGGGCTCCAGATTGTACCAGCTGTCCTCAGTACAGTGGAGATCCTAAAGTGAGAAGAAAATGAATGATTATTAAACTGGAGAAGAAAGTGGCAGATATGAAAATAAGAAAATTCACTACCTGTAGTTTTAGGACAACCTTTCCCAAAAAGTCATCGGTTCCTTTTTCCTTTTTGGCCTCCTTGATCATCCTAAGCAAGCACAAGTAGAAATGCTTCACCTGCTTTGTTTGGTTAGTTCATTGCGTGTGAATCACAAAGACACTTTAATACCTTCTTAAACTATTAAAGTTGGTTTTGATCTCCTCGAGTTTCTGAGTGAGAGAAACCTCTTCGTCCTTATCCCTGAAACAGAAATGACTTTATTGAGGCGATTGCAACGTAGAGGAGCAGAGCAGAGGCAGGAACAGTGGAGCTCGGGATGTTTTCCTCACCACATCTCAAGGTGAAAGCTGGCGCCGCCAATGTCTTCAAACTCTCTGAACCAAAAAAGTTTAAGAAAATGTTAGCCTGGTGGAACTGACACGAATACACATATTAGACACACATCCACTCACAGAACAAAGGTTTGGTTCCATATCGGGTTCAGAGTCTGCTTCTTTATGTCTGTTTGGTAGATTTTGTCATCTGACACAGCGTCCTTTACAACAGATTTACAGGGTTTGGCTCTGGATTGGCGCGTTCGACTCTCTTCCTCGTCCACCAGTATGGTCAACAGACAGTATGGGTCACTAAAACCTGTTCAAATTACACAAGAGATCTGTTGAAGACTCAAGTCATAGAGCGCAGTGACATGTAACAAACCTTTTTTCGTAATGCAGAGATAGCAGGGATGACACTCCAGCTAGGCACAACAAAAGACCGCACAGAGTTTCTAAGAAGTAAAAGTGGAGGATACAATTTCCACATAACAGAGCAGAAAGTCACTTGGAATGCAACACTTCACTATGGAGGAACTCTGCGAGGGCAGGGACATACCTCAATACTTGGATTGCATCCATAGTCACTTTCAAAATATTTGATTTTAAAGATATAGTGTGTAACATTTCTGCATTAAAATATCTAAGCACGACTAGACCTTAGATAAAACCCAGAGAAATCTGTGAGTTGGTTCAAGGTAATGGTGCCTTTCATTTGGTTGCCTGTCGCTTTAACTTCTGAGAGCGAGTCAGAGAGTGTGGAAGGAAGTTGCTGAAGTGACTAAGCACAATTTGAGCTGGGGCTGATGCGTTTGCAATTAGCTTTGCTGCTAGGCCCGTTTGGGTAAAAAAAAACGATTGGACAATTTGGAATTTTGGTTGAATGATGGTGCCAGCAAAAATTAAGTCCTAGGAAAACACTAATGTCTGTACCAAAATTCAACGGCAATCCATTAAATAGTTGTTTGAGTACCAGAATGTAAATCTGTTGGTGGTGCATGATGAAAAATCAGCAGGTCACCGATGTAATTTTGATATATTGTCAGGGAACCAAGAGTGCCTGCAGCAGATTTTGTGTTGAGATAATTCTTTGTAAGTGAAAACTTTGAGCTTTTGGTGGCACTGGATAAAAAAATCACCACAGTCATTAAGATTCATCCTTAGAGGACCGTGAACAAATCCATCCAAAGTCCATGGCAATCCATTCAATAGTTGTAGAGATACTTAACTCACCATAGAAGAATATCAATGGCATGGTCTGCTGAAGTGAAACTCACCACTGATGTCTTTTCCCAGGATTCCTTTGGCTTCCTTTACAGTGGCCATCAGGCAGTATACTGGGGGCTGTAGGGGTCAAACAGTTATTTAGGTACTTTGGTACTCAGAAATCCACTAATTGCCTCTCATTACATGGCTTAGATACAGCATCCATGCCATTTTGGGCATGGCTTTAGGCAGAATGAATGTAAAATCAATGAGGAGAGCAAAACTAAATGACCTTTTTCTATTGGTTGTAGTTAGTCCTCTAGCTTTATTCGATTTCTTGTACACCAATATGGTTGTAATGATACTGGACCAAAATTATGGAAAATTCCATATTGTTGCACTGACTAGCGTACAATATTCTAGGGTCAGGAGCAACAAACCCACCGCCAAAAACGTGAACCTAAGTCTTCCATGAACCGAGGGAAAACCGGATTACTGATGGCACCATTTCTGCCACTAACAAACAGTAAACCAAAAAGAAGGTGGTGGAAAGTAAGATCCTTGGTATGAGCACTATGAATAGATGTGAGGGGTCTAAAAAGACACATTCATTGGAACAAACATGCCGACTTCCTTTTCTCACCTCTGTGCTCTGTACTTTCTCCATCAGGCCATTGTGCTCCGACTCTGTCATAGTGAAAGCCTGGTAGATAACGACAGATGGAAAGAAAGAAAAAACATACGCTCTGTAATCAGTCATCACACCAACACGATAGCGCAGTTGCGTTATGTGTGAATCTGAGGTTTTTACCTCCTTTATATACTGCTGAAGCTGTCTATCTGTGAAGACCTCAGTTGAAGACGGGTTACCCATCTTGTGAGTGATGGTGTACAAAAGCTCCTTATACAGAGGCTTCAGCTTCAAACAGAGATAACGAGAGTGAGAGTTTGATTGGAAAAAAAAACTTTTTATGCTAAATTCAACATATGAATAATGATACCTCCAGCTCCTTGTGTCTTCGTGCTTTCTCTTCGGGGTTTTCATCTTCCTTAAAATCCTAAAGGAGAAGAGTAGTACTTTTTGTCCATGATTCCGTCAGATTCCTGAGCCAAATTAAGTTATATGTGTTATCTCATCACCTACCCTTCTTTCACGCAGTTTCCTTGTTAACCCCAGTTTGCGTACATGGCCGGGGGACAACTGCCAGAAGAAAGACAGAAAAAGCCAAAAGCCAAAACAGATACTTGAAGGAAGGACCAAACTATCTTTCAAATCATCCTGAATGAATGTGTCTTTCCTGTTTCGTAAACAGTCATTGGTTTCCATTTATTTCTATACAATAGACAATTTTGTTCAAAGACTCTTGAAACTTGTTTAACTTGTGCAGTCCGTTATAGTGAAAGTTAAAGGTCTACTGCAGCAATTAGCATTGCATGCATTCCATAAAACTGGTTACCTTATGAGGCATCTGGATTTGTGAGATCAGATGATCTCTCAAATCCATCCTTGATACATCCTGTACAACAAACGATTTCTCATAGAAACAAATCCCAAAAATTGGATCTTACATTTCCCAGTGTGTAACTCAATGGTGTCCTTTGGTTGAACCTTAAATGTCCATGTCTTTCAAGTCTAAACATGCAGATATAACCCATGACACATCAAACATCCCCCCAAAACAACAACATCAATAGAGACGTGATGTTCATTGTAACTGATTACATAACTCAGATACATTTTTCAGGCATCTTTTAGGCTTCATTCAAAGTGAATCATGCAAAAATGCCAGTCCTCCCATTCATTTAGAGTGTGGGTAGTGAGTTTAGCAGACGTTGCTGAAAAACACAATGCAGTGTCGAAAAGATGAAACAGATCAACTTTTGTAGAAAGGCAACCATGCTGCGGTGGCCAATCACATTAGCCTGCTTTCAGACCAGCTGGTCTCGTTGTTTAAAGGTGCACTTTTGCATCTTCAATTATTGTCAATGATTGTCATGTCTAATCAAGCTAAAAGTCAAACTGTCTTGATTTCCATGACCAAATAAACTGATTAAATAAACTGAACTTAAAGGAAAACACAATTTCATACTGTTTTACTTTTTTTTATTTGGCTGACCCTGCCACCTCTGTAGCTTCAAATGGTGAAAAATAATAATTCTGGGTTTGTATTTTTACCCCATTAATATTGTAAATAGAACATTTCTGACTTTGAATTTCTTTCCTAAAACTATACAGTACCCCTTTGAGCAGTTTACACTAAAAATACAAAACAAAATTTTGGTATTAAATGAAAAAATGTGTTTCAAAACAAATAATTAACCTACTGAATTTCCCATCAGCCTCAGCTGTACTTAGTGCAAATGTTAGAATACTGAACTAAGATGGGGTACAGGCTTATACCTGCTGAACATCAGCATGCCATTGTTAGCGAGTTAGCATGCAAAGTGCAGCCTCACTAAGCTCCTCGTGTAGAATGTTGTCTTTTTGTTGAGTTTCATGTAATAAAGATATAAAACAAATCTTCTATAATTACTAAGGCCACAGAATAAACTATACTTTGAAATGCAAGCTGATGTGTTTTACCTGTCTGAGTCTTGTTAAGCCATGCTCCTGGAAAACAAAAGATAACGGTGGTTATGTTTAAATAGAGTGAATCATTAAGAAAGTTTGATCAAAGCAAACAAACAGATATTAAAGGATGACCTCATCTCACCATCAGCTCGTTCAATGTGCAAAGAGACCTTGAAATACCTTCATTTGTAATAATGAAAAACATCTCTAGGCTCATGAAACCCTTGTGTTTTATTTCTTATTCCTGATAAGACCTGCCTCTGTAAGGGACTTCCTCTATCGCTGATAATGAAGAGGACTTAAAGGCAACAACCCACTCAGTAATCAAACCAAGGAAATCCACTCGCAGGGGAATGACTAGCAACCAAACCCAAAACTGAACATGCAAATACACCTGTACTCAACCACGTGGCACACGGGACTATTTTCATTGTGTTTGCATATAGTAGCAATATTGTACGTTTCCTGTGTGCTGAAAATACAGTCCTATCCGAATGTGCTGCTTGCCAACAATTGCAACATATACAGAAGCACGTTGTGTGACTGTGTTCCGGAACAAATATGCGTCCTGACCTAAGTATACATCTAAAACAATTATGATTCATAGTCATGGTGTCTTCAAATAGCCATTTGGACAACATGACTCAGTGTTCTGGTGCAATTTTTAACACTACTGTAACTCATCTGAGAAGTCTAGGCTTGGGCACAGGCTAAAAGCTTGAAAATCTGCACAGACCTGGTAAAAACAGATTTGATTTTCATACATTTGACAGCATCGATTGTTTGGCCATCACCAAGGCGCTTCACTTTACAAACTAGATGGTTAGTAGTTGGCAGCAAGCCAGAATGAAACAATAATTTGTATACCTCAGATATGTCAATATATAGTTGTAGTCCATACCTGTCCAGGTGTTTGAAGTAGATTGTCTCCGGTGCTGGTGGGCTCACTTTGACTTGACATAATGATGCTAATATTTGAAAACTAGACTCCTGTTTGGTAAGATGGTGTGCTCTGTGTGTGTAATATAAGGAAGCTGCGTGTGCGATGTGTTTCGACGAACCATCACACAGCAGCCGGAAGTCATCACTTCCTGTAAAAGGTGGTAGCGCCAATAACTGTGACTTATGACATTTTTTTTTCATCCAGTGCCCTACATTTTGTCTGAATGCAAAACAACAGACCCCTCTCTGTTGTATTTGGTTGAGCACACAAACCTGTGCACAAGACACATGCTGAAGTGCAGCTGAATAAGGTAATGAAACTGCATGTAACATGAGACAGTCCACCTGTGGTTTGTGTTAGCCCTATTCAAAAGGTTATTTACTCCATTATACTACTCTGGTCACCGCACTGAGAGTTAATGTCTGTCAGTACTTCATGTATTTACAGACGTAGTACACTTAGTAGTAAACTTTTGGCCACAGAAAAACACAAGACAGTATATAATAAACATAACAATTATTAGCTATCTAAAGTCTACAATCAGAAATAGCCAGGCAAACCACTTGATACAATTATTTAACATTTCACTTTATGTAGCCTATATTTTTTATTTTTTTTGTTTTGAATGTAAAAAAAATATTAAAAAATGGTTTGAACGCCAGAGTTTGTATATATTGTGATATCTTTATGTTTTGTAATATTGTTTTTTGAATACGCGCTTGTGTTAGAGTTGATTCTGTTAAGCTAGTTTGAAGAAAACCAGCACATATTTACCTGCTTTTGAGAATGAATAACTGAGAATAACTGAGGTTTTAAAATTTTCATCTGAAGAAAATGTGTTAAAAGAATAACTAGATTAGCTAAATAGTTGCAGATGAATCGTGATCGATTAGTTGGTTGATTAGTTTCAGCTCTAATTTTCAGCATCAGCTAAACATGAGTCGTAGTCAAAAAAATGGATGCAGCTTATGAAGTGCATGTGTGTAGGCATAAAAACATCGAATTATTTTACTTACAATCAGTGCAATTTTGGCAGCATGTCAGAATTCGGTTACCCTTATAAAGATATAGCATCAATAAATGGTCAATGTATAAGTTAGTCAATTAAACCTAGTTAATAGGGATTTGACTGTTAGCAAACAATGGAATGCTTTATAAACCATTTTTACATAGAAGTGACTCGGAAGTGACCCGGAAATGTGATCCAAACACAACATTTACACAACCTACTATATCTTTTTTTATATATATCGTTTGCATAAAGAAGTCTATTTCAGTCTGTCCTACATTGTGGTCGAAACAGTGTGTGTGTGTGTGTGTGTGTGTGTGTGTGTCAGAGAGACAAAGAGAGGGCCAAACAGACAAAGACCTCCACTATTGTTTGACAACCAACACCATGGATTTGCATCTTGTTGCATCTTTCACAATCATGCGGTTACTTTTGCAACCTCCTTTCCTTGATTCAATCTGAGACGCACTGTGCCTTACTGTAAAAGGCACAGGCCTTATACTGAATATGCACAAGTAATCACAGATCAGAAAACAACTGTTATGAACCTTGCCCATTCCACTGACATAGCAAGTGACAATCAATAGTTCTATTTCATTTCTGATTCACCCTAACAGAAAAAATGTCAAGAGTACACTATTTTACAACAGATGTTTTCCAGGGATTTCTAGAAAAAAAACCCTGTATAAATCAGACATCAACAACAGAAATTGTGTAAAACAAAGCTTTTACTGCCTTTTTTAAAAAAAACAATAGTGGTAATAATAATAGCACAAAAGTAAGTCTATGGCTTCTTATGATGTTGACATTTTGTACTGTTATTATTATCATTATTATTATTATTATACAGAAGGAGAAGAAGAAAAGGAGAAGAGATAACAATTGTGGAAAGAAAACAAACTCTTTGTCCATATCTGTGTATATAAAAAGTAAATAAAGAAGGCAAATAGTTAGAAAAGTCGCCCTTTTCCCTTAAACGCAGATCGTTTTTTAAAAGCCGCGTGACGTCACATTGTGGGCGTTTCCCACGTATGGCGGAAGGGCAGGTGCAACCGCAAACTCAGCAGCATTATCACAACAACCGTTACCATCATAGAGTGAAAGGCCACCAAGGCTGCAGCTAGGCCTGAAGATACGTTGTCTGGTAGAAGAACGCGAGCTTTAAGAGAATCTTGTTGTTGCCGAAGAGACTGGAGACCCGTCGACATGACTCTGAACCAGAACAACTCTGAGTCCGGCGGAGTCATCATCAACAACAGTGAAAGGTAAACTAACGGTAGCGGGTGCAACGAGCTAGCTAGCAGGTGCCGTTAACCGAGCACGTTTTACACTCTCCGTTGAGACCGTCACTAGAAAACTAATTTACAAGTCAACACAAAAATGTGTGCTTTGCGTGCCATGAAAACGAGCACGTTTTGACATTTATACGCAAAGGATAACAGCTAACAGACGTCAACTTCATTCAAATGATAACTTTTAGCCTCTGTTAGCTTATTTTTTTTGTCACATAACGTAACATGAGTAATCTAAAATGTGGTGGCGACAGCTAGCACTTTGATTCAACAACGTGCTTTATGGTATATCACATAACAGACTAAATGAAGAGTGGCTCCTATTAGTGCGAAACGACAACAAATAGACACGTTAACGCCAAATAGCAATTCACGCTACATGAATCGTTAACAACGTCATATATCTTAATAGAATATTCGCGTGGCATTTACGGAACCGGGTCTCGGACTCGAAGTCCAAACATGGCCTTCAACCTGTTATATCATCACTGCAGTCAACCGTGTCAGGCTACACATGATTACATAAATATTTACTTGTTTTATATTGGGACAAACATATCGAGGTTAAGTAGTTTAATCATACTTTAACAAAAACATAGAATGTGTCGCTGTTGCATTGCCTTGTTGACTTTACCATCAGCACTCTGGCCTGCTCTGTTATAAAAGGTTTCTTTAGTGTTGTCACATCCAGACCAAGTCACCAGATTTGAAATGATCTAACATCAGGGGCAGGTACTTCTAGAACATGCTGGTGCGTAATGATAAACCCCATTGCAGCTCACCCATAACCTGTAGTAAGCCCTGTCATTAGATGGCATGTAGAAGGTAAGCCTAATCCTTTTACTATAGTACTATTTACAACAACAGGCTAGCACCTGATGAGCCATGTTTAGTTAAAGTAAAGTTGCGCAATACCCAGTGACCTTATTTTTAAGCTAAGTCAAAGGTTATGAAAGTGTTGGAGTCATATTGTTACAAAAAAAACAACCCATGTGAATAATGTCAGTTTCTAATAATATGATGTGATGCATATGTCAAAATGTGATCATCTGTCATCAATGTGTTATGTCCTGTGATTAATGGTTGTGTTTTTGTGTCTGTTTCTGTCTCCAGTTTGTTGATGAACTATGACAACGTAGAGCTGGTTTTCTGTGATGCGGACAGCCTGCCCGAAGCCTTCAGAAAGAGCAAGAAGGGCAGCATCTACCTAACTCCGTACAGGGTGAGAGACAAAGACCCAGATGTCTTAGTTGTTATTCAGCAACAACCTCAAGTTGACTTAATGCTGCCACAGCAAGCACACAACAACAGGCAGAACTCTGATACCACTGAAGCTTTCTGCTCGTCTTCTAAGTTGGTAAGGAAAGATTTTGACTGCCTGTTGAATTAATGTGTTAGTTGCCATTGCTTTCTTCCAGGTGATCTTCCTGGCGAAAGGACGGGATGCACTGCAGTCCTTCATGATGCCCTTTTACCTAATAAAAGGCTGTGAGATCAAACAACCTGTATTGGGTGCCAATTACATCAAGGGCACTGTCACTGCAGAGCCTGGAGGTAGGTGTACTGATGTACAGTAATGGTAAAAAGCATACATACATTTATATCAACTTAAACAATCAATTTGGTTGATTATAGAAAGTTATGTGGATCAGATTTGCTTTGTAGCGTAGCCTCTTAACTTCTTCTGAGTGATTCCGATTGATAACTTCTGATGACTTGTCTGGGCCCATTTTAAAGAGGGCTTGTTTGATAAAGCCATCAGACTCAGCCACAAACTCTACAACGGGAAAGTCTAAGGAGCTCAGCGTTGATCTGAAAGAGCGCATTATTGATATGATCAAGTCAGAAAAGTTAGTTGGAGCCATTTCAAAGCAGTTACAGATCAACTGTGCAAACAAATTTTTGTAAGTTTAAATTGCAGGAACGAAGCCCTCACTCAAGACGCGGCCCCTTAAAGCTTGGTGGAAGCTTGTCGCTGATCACATGGACAAAGAAAAAAACCTTCTGGAAGAAAACTCTGTTCATATAAAACGAGAACTTAGTTGTGGCCAAACCAAAATGACCAGCAATATGTTTGAAGGGGAGAAGGTGAGGCCTTTAATACTGTCAAGCATGGTGGTTGTAGTATTATACTGTGGGGCTGTTTTACTGCCAGTGGATCTGGTGCTCTAAAGAAAGTACATGGAACAATGAAGAAAGAGGATTATGTCCAAATTCTTCAGGAAAGCCTAAAGTCATCATCGAGAAGATTGGGTCTTTGGTTCAGTTGGTTGTTCCAACAAGACACTGATCACAAACACACACCAGAAGCGGTAAAGGAATGGCTAGAATCAGTTTTGGAATGGCCTTTCCAAATTCCTGACTTGAACCCCATCGAGAACATGTGGACTGTGCTGGAGAAACAAGTACATGCTAGGAAGCTAACAAATTGAATTGAACTTCACAGATTCTGTCAAGAGGAGTGGTTATAAATAGCCAGAGGACTACCAGAAGCTTGTGGATGGCTATCAAAAGCACCTAATTGAGGTGAAAATGGCCATGGGACATTTAACCAAATATTAGAGTTACTGTATGTATATTTTTGATCGAGCATATTCGGTCACATTTTAAGGCCAAACGTCATGACTGTTTTTTGTGACAAAGTAGTATGTGTTTTACTTATTCCATCACAGAAAAGTGAGAGTTGTAGAAATCATAGGAACTAAAGACTGCCATGATATACATGTTCTTTCCAAGCGTATTTAAACTTGTGACCACAGCTGATATGTGTTTACAGATGCAGGACATCTGTGTTGTAAAGAATCCAAATGTCGTACCTGACTAGAGGTTCAGATATTGCGCTACAGTATGACTTAAAAGTGGTAAAAAGTGAAAGCTGGCCAAAATACTAGTCCTTGAGTAAATGTCTTGATGTGACTGGTATTAAAAGTACTCAAGTATCAAAAATAATTAGCTAACAATAAGTGCACGAAACTTAAGTACATTTACTTTTACTAAAGTAGTACAAGTAAAGGTAAATTACACCTATATTTACATGTATGTACATACTGTATACTGGGGTCATCTAATTACTGGCCTGGCCCATAAATGGATTGTCTTTATCAGTTAATCAGCTTTTTTCGATCTTTTTCGATTGCACATTTTAGAATCAATGTATTTTATAATACATTGATTCTAAAATGTGTTGCTTTGGCTCTGATGCAATATGCAATCTCGAAGTAACTTAAGTTATCAAATATATGTAGTGGAGTAGGGTTACAATGTACAATGTTTGCTCCCTAAATACAGTGGAGCACAAGTGTATAGTAGCAGAAAATGTAAAGTATAAGTACCGCAAAATTGTATTGTACTTGATTAAATCTACTTAGTTACATTCCATTACTGCACTTAGGTTATACATGCCAGCACAGTATTCTGTGTCTGTAAACTTCTTCAGCACTTGGTAACTACATGGATTCCTCCTTGTGTTTCTTCTGTAACAGGTGGCTGGGAGGGCAGTGCTACATTTAAGATTGTCTTCGCTGCTGGAGGAGCTATAGAGTTTGGCCAGTACATGCTGCAGGTCGCAGCTCAGGGTATGTGTTTACAGATCAACACTAGCAGTATCATAAAATTGTTGTTATAGCACTGATGGTTTGTCTCTACTATTTCTTAATCTTTTATGCCTTGCAGCATCAAGAGGTCAGCCCGTGACCCCTGGGTTTGGTGGCTGTCCCTACATGGCGAACGGGGCCTATGCTTACCCTCCTCCCCCTGCTAATGGGATGTACCCTGCTGGACCTCCACCAGGCTATTCATACCCCAACCCACCTCCACAAGGTAGGGGCTGTAATAATTGCCATAATTATCAGTATCACCTTGATCCACACATGTCAGAAATCAACTGTTATGAGCCTTCTAAGCCTTACATCGTACCTCTGTTTGACGTACACTTTTCACGGTGGCCTGTATCCTCGTCTCATCTCAGCAGTTTCTCTGCATCAATAATGGATGGGATTCACCCTGCCAGATGAAATGTCCCCATGCAAGAAGAGCATACTATATTATAACTGATATAAATCTCAGTAAAAACACGACATTTACACACGCATTGAAATGTGTGTAAATCCATTATTGTCATTGTCACTAGATAATATATACAATTGGACCTATATGGACTACAAGTATACATTTTGTGTAGTATACAGCCTTGGTCAACATACACTAGTAAAGAACATGGTAGTCTTGTGTTCCAGTGATTTCTAGAGCAATTTTGGCGGATTGATGGAATGATTGAATGATACTACTTTGCCACAAAAAACATTCATGAAGTTTGTTTTCATGGTGAATTTATTGTAAGAGCTCTGAAAATGTGACCAGTTCTGCTGGGTCAAAAATATACATAAAGCAAATTAAAGAATACATTTAGTTGATTTATAGAAAGTTGTGTGAATCAAATTGACTTTGTAGCATGGCCTCTGATAACGGCTGATGACTTTTCTTGGCCCGCTTAGATATGGCTTGCGTGACGCATTCATTAGACTCAGCCACAAACACTAGAATGGGAAAGGAGAGATTCGAAAGAGTGCATTATTGATTTGAACAAGTCAGGAAAGTCACTTGGAGCCATTTCAAAGCAGTTACGGGTCCCACGATCAACTGTGCAAACAACTGCTTGTAAGTTTAAAGTGCAAACTATCACCTGCTGCTAAGTGAAAATTGGTCAGGGTCGTCAAGAACGTCAAACACCACCAAAAGAGAAGTCCGCAATGAAGTAGAAGCTGCTGGAAGACAGGTGTCAGCATTCAGAGTCAAGCTTGTTTAACATTGCAATGGGCTGAGAGGCTGCCATGCAGGAAAGAACCCCTTGCTTCAGACTCTGTACCTTAAAGCTCAACAGAAGTCTGCTGCTGATCCCCTGGACATGGAAAAAAAAAAAACATCTGGAGGAAAAAAAAAACAAAAGTTGAGTTTTTGACTAGGAAATATATTTTGAGGCGGGAACAAGAGGCCTTTAACCCTAAAACACCATACCTACTGTCAAGCAGGGTAGTGGCAATGATCCCAAACACACATCAGAAGTGCATAAGGAATGTCCAAATCAGGCTAGAATTGAGATTTTGGATTGGCCTTTGCAAAGTCCTGATTTGAACCCCATTGAGAACGTGCTGAAGAAACAGTACATGCTAGGAAGCTAACAAATTCAGTTGAACTTCACTGATTCTGTCAAGAGTTGTGGTTATGAATTCAGCCAGAGGACTAGCAGAAACTTCTATCAAAAGCACCTAATTGATGTGAAAATGGCCATGGGACATTTAACCAAATATTAGAGTTACTGTATGTATTTTATTGTTCCAGCAGATTTTATCACATCTTCAGAAGATCTATAATAAATTAATTATGGAAAATAATAAAAAAAAAAAAATTGTGACAAAGAAGTATGTGTTCCACTCATTCCATCACGGGAAAATGAGAGTTCTAGAGATCACTGGAATTGATGACTGCCATGATATACACAAGTGTATGTTGACTTTTGACCACGATTGTGATATTGTACTGGTTACATGTTCTTAAAGTTAATATAATAAGCCTACACCCTGCCTCTCTTTTCCAGTTTGGTTTTGTTGGTAGGAGCTTTAATATTTGCCATAGTTATTATTGTCACTTTGATTTCCTGATGAAAAGCTCTTTCGAGTCTAGTGAACATGTTCACTGCAGCTGGTCTGATCCACAACTCTGTGATGCTGCTATCCAGGTGGATTCTACCCCAACCCCCCAGCATTTGATGCCTCTGCGGCCTACATACCTCCACCTCCTTATTCTGCTCCGCTGGGCCAACAGCCCCCACATGACCCAGACCTCCCCTCCTCAGCAGCAGGTCAGTCTCTCTAGCCCTTTTCACACAGAGTCGCCACAATATCTCCGCAACGAAGGTTTGCCAGTTCTCTGCAGCGGCTCCGGTGTAAAGCTGCATCAGCGTCTAATTCACGCAGCAAGCCGGCGCTGCGGATTCAAAAGAGGCGTCTGTGTGTTTTGTTTCCGACGTGTTTCCCCCGGTGTCTACCTGTTAATCTACACATGTACCCGCTAACTGTTTATAATCATATGGATGCTGTTATAATGTGTTGTGATTGAGCCAGACCCTGACCCGCCATGCATCCTTGGAAAGTGACAAAGTTATGTTTTTCACTCTTAATTACATAATTACCATCAGTAAACGGGACCCTGTCACACACTCTCACTCGTGGGGAGGGAGGCTATTTTCTGGGGTAAAATTTACTGAAGTCTCAGTCGGGAGGTCTGATTTTTTTCAAGACCGTAACTACAACAACACAATAGTGTAAGGAGACAAAAAATCAGTTGAAAATCCCTTCATTCAGCATAGTAATAGTTTTATGAGCTGATGCCACAGAATACTGCTGTTTTAATTCTGCCTACGTGTCTTTCCCCCCCCTCCTCATTACACCACCTGCACCTACACCCCTTGTACCTCAGGTTTGATTAGCTTTGTTTATCTTGTGTACATCCCACGCAATAATGGTACAATCATGTTTAATTAACACCCTCTCTCCTCCCTTCTCTCACTCTCATCTCTTTCGTTCATAATCTCTTTCCCAGCGGAGGCGAAAGCAGCTGAAGCAGCAGCGAGCGCCAGCTGTGCCACCCTGCCTCCTACACATGTGTACCTACCACAGGTAAGTGCCGTTCAATAACTCTGCTACACAGCTGATGTTGATCTGCCAATCTGCTACACATTGTGTTTGATACTTTTTAAAAAATGTTATTATTACAAGTATGAGCTCATCTGTGTCACTCACCTTCAGTGCAGTAGAACGGCCACTTGTGCCCTTTATGGTGTAAGCACTCAGTTATTTATTCATTTCATTTATCACCTGACTGTTATTCTTATTGTTTCCAGTGCTTCTATCATTTTTAAAGATATCAAAGAGAGTTCTTTCCATCCCAAGATTTTCGGGGTATTAACTTGCGTGTCATTTAAAGGTATTTACCAAATTTAAGCTGAAACAAATAGTTGAGTAATTATTTGTTTTGAGGCTGGATCACTTAAACTTGTCCTTTTTAAAGGTGCAGGAAATGTGTAGAAGTCATTTGTGTCCCGGTATGTTGGGTGGAAAACGGGTCCTTGTGAGCGATTTAGATTCTAACCTTGGAAATACACCGCTGTTTAGAGAATTCAAAGTCAATTAAAAATTGTGCCATTTGTCTTTGCCAGTCTTGAAGAGACAGAAGTAAGACAGAGCGTCTCAGACAGAGGGGAAAGACAGTGCTGCAACACTGGACAGTATGAGAAAAGTGATCTCATCAGCTTTTTAAACATTTAAAGCATGTAAACCAATTCTAGTAGTAACCCGAAATAAAATGATGAACCTGTAAATGAGCATGTCTCAGTGCCAGCGCAATCCCCTCCAATCAGAAAAGAGGCAGTTTGACTGCATCTACATTGCTCTATAACTAGTTACTAGCATGCACTGGCGCCTGTCATAACTAAATATGCCACTGATGCTCAGAATGGGCCATCGTACAGTACTGTGGTCTGATAACCTACCTCTCCTCTCTCCATAGGACAAGCCTCCTCCATACTCTCCTCCAGAGGACAAGAAGAACCAGTAGACCATCTCATTTCACCCTCATTCCTCACTGTCTCCTGTAATCTCCATCCTACTGGATCACCTCTTTTCTCATTCCATTAACCAGACTTCAGGAAGACCAGAGTTTTCCTTTATAACATAATGCCTCCTTTTTCATCTTCCTAGTCCCCTACTATCTCAGTCTTTTTGGTTTCACTTTTGCCCATTCCATCGCTTTCCTGCCTCAGCCTTTACTTTTTACATTCCTTTTACTGATTAATGTATTGTAATCAGCCGTGTTCTCTTCAGAATTACCTTTACTTGGTGGAAACTAGAAGTATTGGTTGCTAGAGGAACAAGAAGATTATTCTGGCCAAGGATTTGGGGGCTATTTTCAATGTAGTTGATAAAAACTTTGTAACCTGATGAGCTATTTTAGCACTTGTTGCCTTGCAGGTGTCCCCCACCACTCTAAACTTTAATACTCAAGTTCACCTTTTTTGCTATACCTGTCTATTAAGCAAGACTGAATCAGATAATGTTAGTTACTTTGCTAATCCCTTCAGAGACGAGCTGAATCCAGTGTTTTATTTTTCTATTATTTGTGTGTACAGGCTTTTAATATGTAGACTTAAAAATATTTTCTCAAGAACACTAACCTAGAGAAAAACTAGCTTTTGTAAAAGAGAGCATATTGCAGGGTGGTCCGCTCTGCTTTGACATGTTTTAGCGGATGAGAGGAGCACAAAGATTATAGCCCCAGCAGTGAATCCCTGATCCTGGATTAGAGCAGAAAGCGAGGGCCACCAGGGTCTGGGGGGGGTGGGAACCTACTGCCAGGAGGGATTATCTTCATGATGTAAAAGAGCAGAGCAGTCACCAAATGATGTCACTTCCTGTTTGGTCATGCCTCTGAACATTCGAGAACACCCATGGTCCGACTCACCGCCAGCTCGCTTCACCTTTCATTCTTCTAACAAATCATTTAAACATTAACAAGACTGTCAGAGGATGTTCTCACTGTTTCTACTCTGTGTGGTTGTGATCTTAAAGCTCCGGTTTGACATCAGTCTGTAGATCTGATCCGACATCAGTATCTGAGCCTCTACTCTTCCTTCCTCTATGGTC